>PISX010017348.1:0-43645 GCA_004024625.1 Mellivora capensis | reverse complement strand
AAATGGAAGGAAAACTTCCAAACTCATTTTATGAGGCCAGCATCACCTTGATCCCAAAACCAGACAAGGATCCCATCAAAAAAGAGAATTACAGACCAATATCCTTGATGAACACAGACGCGAAAATTCTCGCCAAAATACTAGCCAGTAGGATTCAACAGTACATTAAAAGGATTATCCACCATGACCAAGTGGGATTGATTCCAGGGCTGCAAGGTTGGTTCAACATCTGCAAATCAATCAATGTGATACAACACATTAATAAAAGAAAGAACAAGAACCACGTGATACTCTCAATAGATGCTGAAAAAGCATTTGACAAAGTACAGCATCCCTTCCTGATCAAAACTCTTCAAAGTGTTGGGATAGAGGGCACATACCTCAATATTATCAAAGCCATCTATGAAAAACCCACTGCAAATATCATTCTCAATGGAGAAAAACTGAAAGCTTTTCCGTTAAGGTTTATAGCAGCAATGTCTACAATAGCCAAACTATGGAAAGAGCCTAGATGTCCATCAACAGATGAATGGATAAAGAAGAAGTGGTATATATACACAATGGAATACTATGCAGCCATCAAAAGAAATGAAATCTTGCCATTGGCGACGACGCGGATGGAACTAGAGGGTATCATGCTTAGTGAAATAAGTCAATCAGAGAAAGACAACTATCGTATGATATCCCTGATATGAGGAAGTGGAGATGCAACATGGGGCACTAGGGGGGTAGAAAAAGAAGAAAAGAAACAAGATGGGATTGGGAGGGAGACAAACCATAAGTGACTCTTAATCTCACAAAACAAACTGAGGGTTGCTGGGGGTCGGGGGTCGGGAAAGGGGGGTGGGGTAATGGACATTGGGGAGGGTATTGCCTAGGTTAGTGTTGTGAAGTGTGTAAACCTGGCGATTCACAGACATGTACCCCTGGGGATAAAAATATGTTTATAAAAAAAATAAAAAATATATTAAAAAAAACAACAACAAAAAAAAACAAAAAAACCTCAAATTCTATATACTATTTTCCCCTAACATTGGAGTTTCACATGGCTTTCTTGGGGAGCAGCCTGGCGTGCTGATTCTCAGGTGTCTTTGCCTGAGTGGAGTTGCACTCCCCTTGACAGGGGGCTGGGCCCAGTGCAACCTACTCCAGATTGCTCTATGTGGCTTTCTTTTCCTGAAGGCTTTCCACCCTGGTTTAGAGGATGCAAATAAAAATGGTGGCATCCCATGCTCCAACCCTGGAGATGAAAGATTTTGGCCCTCATCTTCCATGCACCGTTAGGAAAAAGCAGTTAATCACTTTTGTCTCTCTAGTTTCTGTCCTAACTCTGTGTTTACCCAGGCTGTGATGAAGCATTTTTATGTGAGGCATGGGACCCCTATTTGAGTCTCTGAACTTTAGAGACTCCTTACAGCACACATCCACATCCCTCCTCCCAGGAAAAGGGTGAGGGTCTCCCTGTGGTTCTGCTGCTTGTTGGGCCCCTGCTTGGAGAGTAGTCACCTGATTGTGCCACAGTTCATGGTTCATAGCAACACAGAGCTGAAAGCCCACTCCTGGGCTTGCTGATTGTAGCTGGCTTCCCTGCTCCAGTGCCTGGGAACTTTACCACACTGAGCCATCTCTAGTCTTTCTGTAACCCTGGGGAGCCTGAGATTACACTGCCCCACCTAGGATTCCGCCCCCACTTCACCACCTGAGCACTTTTCAGGCAGGGACATCCCTCACCCAAGCAGACTTCTAAAAGTCCTAATTTTTTGATCTGCTGCTCTATCACTTTCTGGTGCCGGATTCCAGACATTCCCTCCCTCTGTCGTTTATCTTCAGATATATTCCCTCTGATTCACTGCTCCACAACTCCTACCTAGCAAAAAGTGGTTACTTTCCTTCTGTAGAATTACAGCAGTTCTTTTCTTAGCGCTCAGGTTGAGTTCACAGGTGTTCAGAATGATCTGATAGCTATCTAGCTGAATTCAAGGGACCAGATGAAACAGAAGAAGAGAAGCAGACCCTTCTCTTCCATCATCTTCTCTCCTATTACTTCTCTTTCCTTACTGATTTTATTTATTTGTATCTTTGTTTTTGATGAGTATAGTTGAAGTTTTATCAATTTTATTTTTTGAAAGAATCAGGTTTTTTTAAATTTAATTTTTTTTTTCAGTGTTCCAAAATTCAATTCACTGTTTATGCACCACACCCAGTGCTCCATCCAATACTTGTCCTCCATTGGTCTTTTCTATTGTTTTTTGTTGTTGTTGTTTTTTTGTTTTTGTTTTTGTTTTTTAGTCTCTATTTCATTTCTTTCTGCTCTGATCTTCATTATTTCCTTCTTTCTACTCACCTTGGGCTTTGTTTTGTTTTTGTTTTTGTTTTTTTAAAGAAAAGTTATAAAAACATAACTTCTTTAGTTGTAAAGTTAGATTGTTCATTTGAGATTTTTCTTGTTTTTTGCATCACTATAAATTTCCATTTTAGAACTGCTTTTTCTGTGTCCCAAAGATTCTGGATCATTGTGATTTCATTTTCATTTGTCTCCAAATGACAAATAAAAATTTTTTTGAATTCCTCTGATTTCTTCATTGACATATTGACTGTCTAATGTTATGGTGTTTAGTCTCCACATTTTTATCTTTTTCCCAGGTTTTTCCTTGTGTTTGATTTCTAGTTTCATGCTGTTGCGGTCAGAAAGGATGCATGATATGACTTTCATCTTCTTAAAGTTATTAAGACTAGCTTTGTGGTATAATATGTGTGATATATCCTGGAGGATGTTCCATGTGTACTGAAAAAAATGTGCATTCTGTTGATTTGGATGGAATGTTTGGTACATATCTAAGTCAATCTGGTTAAAATGTTATTCAAAGATATTTCTTTATTGGTTTTCTGCTGGGTTATCCATTGATGTAAGTGGAGTGTTAAAATGCCCTACTATTATTGTATTACTGTCAATTTCTCCCTTTATGTTTGTTAATATTTGCTTTATGTATTTAGGTGCTCATAGGAGCAGAGATATTGGGTACTGAGATATTTATAACTATTATATCCCAGTAGGGTAGCTAGAACCAAGGCAGATACAGGCTGGGTGTTCCCGGGTTGCACTGCACAGGGGACACCCTGGTCAGGGGGGCAGCTGGAGCTGAAGCAGGCATGAACTGGATCTCAGAGTGCTGAGAGTTCCCTATTTCATCATCTGGAATAGAAGTGCTGTGGGCCTGGAATGTTCCAGGGTGCTTTGCACCTGCATTACCTTGGCATGATGGCTGGAGATATATTGAGTGTTGACTAGAGGTGTCCCTGTGTGCCCCATGCTGGGGATATGGATGGGGATATGGGGATGGGGATATGGATGGGGATGGATGGGGATATGGGGATGGTGTGGGCTAAGGGCTTGGGGCTCATTTTCTCTCATTCATGCTATCAAGATGGATGGAAAATATAAATCTTGGCACTCACCAGCCCTTCCAATGCAGACAGTTTCAGCAGCTCTCCTGCCATTTGACAATGTTCTAGAGCTAGTTCCTTTATATTCTAGTTGTTCGTTTAAACCCTGGCTTTCTTTCTGTGCCCCAGGGCATCGAGTGTGAGTTTCACCAGGACCCTGGGTCTCACTAAATTGGCAGGCCAGCTATGACATCTGAACCCTACTCCCATCTGTGCTATCAGCATGGAGGGGGAGTCATAAACTGTGGTGCTCACCAGACACTTCAAATTGGAGAGAGTTCCAGCAGCTGTGCCCCTGTTTGGTGGAGTTCTAAGGCTGGGTCTTTATATGCCAGTTGTTCTTTTAAACCCTGGCTTTCTCTCTGTCCCAGAGCAGATGAATCTGCTTACAGTCCCTATTCCTCCCCACTGTAGTTCACAGTGTCCGAGGTGTTTTTTTGTTTGTTTGTTTGTTTTGTTTTATTTTTGTTTTTTTTTTTTAATTTACCATATCTTTGTCTCTCTTGTCATTCTCTCTGTGGTCTATCTTTTATTATACAGAACCTGTTTAGTCAGCCTTCACTTCTTCAGGAGGAACTGCTTTATAAATAGGTATCGATTTGGTGTGTCCGTGGAGGAGGTGAGGTCTTCCTACGTTGCCATCTTGGACCAGAACTAGGCCAGGGTCCATGCTTTGGCCAGCCCCTCAGACCCACCACCGATGGGCAAGAGGCTTCCGATTGGAAAAAGGATGTGTTCTCCTTTGGAGCATAGAGAGGAATCCCCCTGCATCTCTTCTAAGTCTTAAGTTTCTTCTCCCTGACCCCTTCTTCTTTTTCTGTTATTGAGTTTTTTGAGAAAATGGACAATTTGTCCTGTAGAGTATTTTATGGTTTAGATATTGCTGATTGTTGAATTGTACTGTGTAATACATGCTCTATCCTCCACTTTTTCTTTAGGTTGGTACTTAGAACTGGACCCTTGATCCTACTGCGGTTCAATTATTGTTTTAAAGACTGCTTCATGTATTCTGGTTTTTTCTCTCTTCTGGAGGCACAAAATGTCTCATTGTCCTTTTTGTTGTAAAATCATCAGCCTTTGAGAACTTTTGGCTAGATCCATTAACTTACTAAGCGTTGCAAAGTGTGATATTCCAATTCTGTGTTCTCTTTTCACTCATTAACTGGACTAAGTCTGTAAATGAGACTTTTCCTCATTAGCTATTTGGTTACTCTGAGGTATAATTTTTATAAATAGGTAATAAGTGATTAGCTTCATTTATTGACCAGCTTCAAAGTTATGACTTAATTATCTGACATCCTTCAAAAGTGACCAGAGGATTTTGATTTTTTTTTCAAAAATGATTATTATGAACACAAGGATTTTAAATGACTTCACAAGTTTCCACCCATTGTAGCCATTACACTTCTTGATGCTTAAACTGTACCATGTTTGGACCATGGGAACCTCTTAAAGTTACTGTCATTTTGACAAGTCCTCAGTAGTTTTTGATAATTTTCTTGTTTTCAGATATGCAAAATGTTATGGATTCGTTTTCTACATTTTCCAGCCCCGACTTGGATTTTTAAAAAAAAGATTTATAGGTAAGAACTAATTAAAACAGTGACAATAACAAACAGTCCAAAGAGGGATAAGTTGAGGTTGTGAAAGGAGAAGGAGGGATAATACATAAAAGGCATTTTGTGAGAAGGAGCCATGTGTGTTTAATCTCAGAATTTGGGGTGAGGGCTTCGCTACAGATGGAGGAAAAGAGGAATGGAGAGGAAAAGAAATTTATAGACACAGAAGTAGGAAGTTGGGGAATTTCAGTCCACTAATTACTATTTTCTCTCTAAAAAAAGTGGTAAAGTCATTTGTTGAATATGAGGAAGAAGTGAAGGTAGAGCTTGTTAAAGGAAAAAAGAGGAACCTAGTCCATCTTAATCCCTGTTGTCCCAGAATTCTAGAAGAATTGGTGTTTCTACACTCGGTGATGATTTCAGGTTTTTTTTTCTTTCATGATTTTTTTTCTTTTCTTTTTTGCTAATGTCTGTTATATTTGGGTAGAACAACATACAATATTTCAGCTTTGGTCACAATCCTTATTCTATACCAAAGTGACCATGTTGTTATTTCAATTTTTAATTTAAACATATTCATAAATCTTTGTATTTAAATAAATATAATTTTACATGAATGCACACTTAGTGGCAGATCATATCTGCTGTTATATAGTTATTATTACTGATATTTTTCTTTTTCTCTTTACTTGATTAAGTCTTCTCTATGTCCTCCCACCCTTCACCTAGATCACCCCTCAACTCTGTCACATGTTAATACCAACATATCTTCTTACACATTCTCATCACCTTTATAAAATTATGTATAAACATATACATGGTACACACAACAGTCTAGTTATGCAGATATATATTTGCTATTGTTCAAAATGGGATGATCATTTTTTTTGCACATTTTCTTCACTTGAAAAGTTACGAAAATGCTTCAAGTAAATTGGTAAAATATTAATTCTTTTACAGTGGGCTACATAATATTTCAAAATGTAAATAGAACATAATTTAGCCAACCCTTTTCCTGTTGGTTGATATTAAACTTTTCCCCCAGTTTTTAGCACTATGAACAAACAGTCTTGTAATTAAATATTTTGTAGTTATAGCCTTACATAGTAATGCTTTTATTTTTATTGGGTTCTTAGGAATGCTGTTTCTAAGGTCAAGTGTGTATTTCAGATTTTAAAAGATGCTGCCAGATTGGTTTCTGAAAAGGATATAAAACTTGACATTTCCACCACTGGGAAGACACTGTCCTTTTGCTAGGGTTCTCACTACAGCAGGTAGAGCTCTCTTTTTAGAAAATGTTTGTGGGTCTAATAAATATAAAGTGATATTTTATTGTTAACCTAATTTGCATTTTGTGGATGACTGAAGAAGTTGAGCATCTTTTTATATTATTTTGCTTTATCAATTTACTCATCTATGAATTATTCAACCAATATCCTGTGCCCATTTATTCATTTGGACTTTTTATCTCTCATATATTTGTAAGGACTATTTGTGTTGAGTGCCTGTGTGTGTCTATGTGTCTGTTTGGACGGCTATATAACAGATATTTCCTTAATGTTTTGTTTCTTTATTAACTCTGTTTACATTTTTTTCTTATTAAAAATATATTGTTAAGTGTTTTTTTATTATGTATAATTTTCCAGAATTTTTAAAAAAATTTTATTTTTTTGACAGAGAGAAAGAGAGTGCACAAGCAGGGGCAGTGGGAAAGGGAGAAGCAGACTTCCTGCTGAACAGGGAGCCAGATGTGGGGTCTTGATCCCAGGGATCATGACCTGAGCCAAAGGCAGGTGCTTAACTCACTGAGCCACCCAGGCGCCCCTATAATTTTCCAGTCTTGTTTAGAATGTCTTCCCTACTCCCCTACTCATATATATATATATGTACATATATACACACATATATTCACACACACATACATGTATATATATTCCTTAATTTTCATAGACTTTTTACTTTAATTTATATTCAATTACTTAATGTACCTAAAGTTTACTTTTTTAAAAAATGTGGCAGATTCTGTGGGTTGGCTTATTGTATAATAATGCCACAAATCCCATCTCCTGGCATTTCTCTGTTATCAAGACAGAAGCTAATATTTGATATCTCAGGTTCCTTTGCAATTTTGGGGCCATATGACTTTGGCTGGGCTATTGGCAAAAGTCCCTGGCAAAGGGACTTCTCTGAGTAAAATTAAAAGCTTGTTAAAAGCATACAAAAAACCCATGAAACCTCTTTTCTTTATACCCTTTTACCCTTCTTGCATGTCTGTAATTTCGATATTGTGCCTTCAGTTTCGGTAGCTGTTTTGCCCTGATGAGAATGAAAACCACACTGAGGATGGTGGGGCAGAAAGATAAATAGAAAGGAGATTGTGTCCTTGAGTAGCTGGCAGGGGCAGAACTACACCAGACTTACGAGAGAAAATAACCCTACATATGTTTAGGCTACTGTATCACAAGGCTTCTGTTACTTAAAGCTGAAATCCTAACAGTATAGGAGCCAACATATATTTTCTTCCAAAGGCTTATAGCCAGTTCTGCTAATCTATCTTTTCCCATTAAAATGCCATCTGTATCATTTATTAAATTATCAAT
Organism: Mellivora capensis; assembly: GCA_004024625.1. Lineage (NCBI taxonomy): Eukaryota > Metazoa > Chordata > Mammalia > Carnivora > Mustelidae > Mellivora > Mellivora capensis. The sequence continues at coordinate 36,042 of PISX010017348.1, read as the reverse complement.
ATATTGAGATCTATTTTTGGATTCTTTATTCTGTTCCACTGAGTTGTCTTTCTAACCCTGTGACATTTAACACATTGATTTGACTACAATGATCTTATTTATACACACATACACACACATATATACATACATACATGTACACACACACACACATATACACACATAAAGAATATGCCATTGCCTTTGATGTAGGGGGAGTGCTTTAAAACTATTCCCTCTTCCAAGAAAATTCCAAAGAGTTCAACTAAGTAGTTTTCAGAGCTCAGGCCTATGTATTATTGGGCTGGCGTTCCTAAAGAAGTGAGTTACAGAGAATAGTGTAATGAAGGCAGCACAGCTTTGTGGTCAGGAAATTTTTATATTAGCTTTAATTTGTCAAGTTTTTGCCCTACACATGTTCTTTCATTTTCCCTGTCTCTTATTGGCTCATCCAGAACTTAAGGTTTGACAATGGGTGATTCCCTGATGTCCCATAGAGCAGTAACAGGCTATGATATCATGAATTTCCAGACTAGGGTGTTTCTCTGTAACTACTACATTCCTTCTCCTTGTAAAAATGAAAATTTCTGTATTTGGAATTCATCATCTTCAAGTACAATAAGTTATCTATCTACTTGTGTTTACTTTTAAAAACCAAATGCACACATTAACTTTTTTCTTCTCTCATTTGTTGGGAGGGCACTTGGTGAACTTCTGAAAAGGGATATATATTTAATGTGAGTTGGCTCACCTATGGGCAAATTCTTACAGGCCTCACCATTGGCAGGAGAGAATGGACAGGCAGCTAGAAGGAGCTATATTTCTGAAAACTACTATATTTAAGAAAATGTTGGGTTCTTTCTGGGATGAGAGTAAATATCTGGGATTAGAATTTACATGGCTACATACAGAGAGCTGTACCACTCAGGCATTGCCATTTTTGGTTGTCCTTCATACTGTCAAAGTGTGAAAGTAACATTTAAGCTATTTTCTCACACATGCAATTAATAATTTTTTGAGCATATAAAGATGAAAAAGTTCAAATCATATACTCTCCCAACAGTCCTTTCATCTATACTATAAGAAAAATTATAGTCAGATGGTGGCTTAAAACAAATGTAAAAAATCCTCAAAAATTAAATGGGGTACTCTTTCTTCCCCCTTCCAACTAATATCACAAGTTGATTTTGGCTTTCTGGGTCATGGTTCTTCCCCAGGGTTAAAACAAATGGATTGACCAGGAGATTGAGTCATCTGACATTTGTTTTCCTTTATTTAACTTTAGGTTAGCTGAGAAATTTTAGCCATCCTAATTCATCTTCAAATTTAATTTAAAATATGATAACTAATGACCTCAATTCAAATCATTTGCAGAACCTCACAGCTTTATAAATATGGATTATAATAAGAATAATGATTTATAGATAATGGGCTTTTTGTCTTTCTCTTGAATGTTCTTATGGCTGAAGGAGTATGAAAGGTCAGTCCTGCAGGGTTCTATTCCTGTCTTTCTTTCTCTGTGTCTGTCACTTTACCTGTAACTTTCAGTCCTTAATGTCACCACTATCCTAGAAAAATGTAATCAGGATAGATGACATGACAAGTGGAAATATCAGGATACAAACTTGATTATATTTTTCTCTTATTACAAGGTTAAAAACCATGGAGATGGTTTTCTGGTTCTCCTTTTCTGAGTTTCATTAAAAGCAATAAAGATCTAATGCATTTTTCTATCTTGCACCAGGTACATGAAAGTCTGGAAATATCTGCTGATATGTACCATTTGAAAAAGAGGAAACTGGAAGCTGAACATGAGCAATGTATACAATTTTAAATGGTATGTTCACAAAACTGCCTCACCATTATCATTTATGTCCTCTTTAGATGAACTTCAGAGAACTAAAGAAAATATAATTCAAAGTTAAGGAAACTATTCAATGGGACCGGTGGACTATGATGCCTTTCTGGATCTTCTTGCAGGTAGGAGCATCCTGATTGTATACCACAAACCTAGACTCTAGACTCAGGATTCTTCATGCTATTACTGAATAATTTTCTGGTATTAGATAGGTAACATGACTTCTCCTGACTCATTTTATTTAACTGTGAAATAAGGTTAAAATGAAACTAATAATGTTGTCTACTTTATATGGAGCTTATGAAGGTCAAATAAGAGTGCGTGTATATAGCACAGAGCAGAATGTCTACACAGAGTTAATATTGAATAAGTGTTGTCCACCATCATCAGATCCAGACATACTTGTCTCAGTGAGTTAGAAACAAGTCCAGTAGAAGTTAGCAAGAAACTTTCTCATTAGCAGTGAAACTACAGATTTTACTTTCCCTGGTGGGAAAGCAGCATAATATTCCCTATATTCCCTGATTGTTCCTAGTCCCTGAAAAAATAAGAAGAAAAACAGAAAGTACTTGTTCTAATGTCTTCTCCTCCAACTAATAGGAACTTCCAGTGGGTGAATAGTAGTCTAATCTACGGTGTTGTAGATGAGTCATAAGCTATACTTCTTCCTCTTTTCTATCCTAAACTTTCCAAAACTTCTAAAGTGGAAAATTTCTAAAGTAAAATTTTTACTTATAGATTAATGAGATACAATATTTACTTAAGGTGAATTGAAGTACCTCAAAACTATTTTTTTTTTAGTATTGCTAAGCAATTCATGAGAAAAAGTGACATTGGTTGATAAAAAATAATCAGTGAAGTCTGCAAAACTTTTTGAAATTATTCTCTAACCAGCTGTTACAAATGATTGTGAGTTCAGAAATGCTAGGTTAATAGCATTGCTACAGGCAATTAACTTGAAGGTTCTGTGCATTCTATTAAGTAGCATTTAATAGTGCCTAACTCTGTAATGCTTAAATGACAAATAACAAGTAAAATAATATGTGAGGTGTTATTATTTTATGACACAACAGAATGGATGAAACAGAAGTAAACTAGTTGCTGTTTGAAGGAAAAAACCCACAGATTTCAATGAGAGTATCCAAAGAGAATCATTGTTACAAATGGGCCAAGAATCAGGGCCTGATTTGGTAAATATCCTTTAAATGGCCCACTCCTTTGTGAAATATATTCTCATTTTTTTCTTCCATTTTTTCGAGAAATAATTGACATAGAATACTGTTTAAGTAAGGTGAACAGCATGATGGTTTGATTTACATATATTGTGCGCTGAGTACCACAATAGGTTCAGCTAATATCCATCTTCTCATACAGATAAAATAAAAAGGAAAGAAAAAAATAGAAAAAAGTTTTTTCCTTGTGATGAGAACTCTTAGGTATTACTCTCTTAACATCGTTCCCGTATATCATACAGCAGTGTTAGCAGTAGGAATCATATTGTACATTATATCTTTAGTAGTTACTGATCTTATAACTGCAAGTTTGTATCTTTGAACCACCTTCCTCCAATTGCCCCTTCTGGCGCCCTCCACCTCTGGTCACCAACCACAAGTCTGATCTGTTTTTCTATGAGTTTGTTTGCTTCTTTTCTTTTTCTTTTTGGATTCTACATATAAATGAGATCACATAACATCTGTCTTTGTCTGACTTATTTCACTTACCAGAATGCCTTGAAGTTGATGTCATCACAAACAGTAAAATTTCCTCATTTTTTAATGATTGAGTTATATTCCATTATAAATATATGCCACAACTTCTTTATCCATTCATCCATTGATGGAAACTCAGGTTGCTTGCATGTCTTGGTTATTATAATAATGCTGCTATGAATACAGGCCCACAGATATCTTTTTGAATTAGTGTTTTCATTTTCCTTGGATATATTCCTAGAAATGGAATTGTTGGCTCATATGGTTAGGTCTTTTTACAATTTTTTGAGGATCCTCCATACTGTTTCCTGAGGTGGTTATACCAATTTACAATTCCACCATTGTATGGGAGTTTCCTTTTCTCCACATTCACACCAGCATTTGTTATCTCCTGTATTTTTCTAATGGCCATTTTACAAATGCAAGGTAATATCTCACTGTGGTTTTAATTTGCATTTCCCTCATGACAAATGATGTTGAGCATCTTTTCATGTACTTGTTTGCCTGTTATACACCTTCTCTGAAGAAATGTCTTCAGGTTCTTTGCCCATTTTTTAAATTGGGTTATTTATTTCCTTGCTATAGAGTTATACGTTACTTATGTATTTTTGATATTAACCCTTTATGAGATATATGGTTAGCAAATATTTTTCTCTGTTCTGTAAGTTGTCTTTTTGCCTTGTTAATTGTTTCTTTTGCTGTGAAGAAGATTTTAGTTTAATGTGGTCTCACTTACTTATTTTTATTTTGTTGCTTGTGCTTTAGGTATCATTAAAAAAAAAAAAAAAAACCTGTTACCAAGATCCACATCAAAGAACTTTATTATGTTTTCTTCTAGAAATTTAATGGCTTCATGTCTTACATTTTACTCCATTTGGAATTAGTTTTTTTTAATCCATTTGAAGTACATATTAATCTGATAGGTCCCCCAATAATGGGTCCATGATTAAAGGAGCGAGACTGATACAAAGCGAAGGTCAAGCAAAGCTTTATTTCGCACCAAGCATCAAGAATCAAACCGAACGTTCGGGACCACACCTCTTACAAGAGAGGGCAAACTTTCTCTGTTTCACAGACTAGCTTTTAAGGGCAAAGGCCATGTGGTTGGGCCTGGCCACGCACAGGTGGCCAATGAGATTGTAACACACAGAGGAAACTCCACAGTCATGTTAGGTCACACATAAGTGACCAATTGAATTACAATTTACCCTATAGTAGGCATTTGACCTAGCCTATCACCTTGGTTAGAATTGGCAACCAAAAGACTCCCAAAGGGCGGGGCCCATACTCCTTGGTAACTAGGGAGACAGTATGCAACCCCCCACTGATCGGATGATTCCACCTGGCCTGACCCACCCTTTTATCTGGGCTTTGTTACCTGGGGCTGGTTTCCTGGACTTGTTTTTAAGTCAGTCCCCTGGGGGAAGAGGAGCAGGGACAGTTTAAGGGTTAAACAACAAGGTTTTTGTTTAACGGATGGATGGAAGCACTCTGGCTAAATAGGTCCTTACAAATCCACTTGGAATTAATTTTTATGAGTGCTATGAATTATGGGTCTAGTTTCATTCTTTTACATGTGCGTATCCAATTATCGCAGCACAATTTTTTGAATTGTCTTTTCTCTATTAAATATTTTTGGCTCCCTTGTCAAATACTAGTTGACTGAATATACTTGGATTTATTTCTGGGCTCTCAATTCTGTTCCATTGATCTATTTATCTGTTTTTATGTCAGTGCCATTCTGTTTTTATGAATACAGCTTTATGGTATAACTTAGAATGAAGAATTGTGATGCTTCCTGCTTCATTCTGATAATATTATTTCTCAGTAGATTTTATTACACAAGAATTCAAATTAGGTAGTTTGAACTTTTGTGGGAACATCTCAGTTATTTCTTGGTAAATCCTCTTCATTGCTTAATTATATACCCCTTATTACTGACACTTGGGAAAGACCCCAGCCTTCTGGCTCACATGAGAAGAGACTCAAATTTATGGATTTAAGGCAAAATATTAATATAATTAACCATATAATTATTTTTCTCTTAATTAGAGGAGAGGCTAAAAAAAATTTTTTAAGAGAAAGGGAGAGAAAAGTAGGGAGTGGCAGAGGGAGAGAGCCCTGAGGCAGGGGTCAATCTCACAACCCTGAGGTCATGACCTCATAACCTGAGCTGAAATCAAGAGTCAGAAGCTTTACCAACTAAGCCACCCAAATGCCCTAAAAAATGCTTTTTTGAGATGATCTACTGTTTTAATTATTTAATGAACTAGAGTAAAAACCTCAGTTAAAATATTGCCTATTTACTTAATTTATTTTTATTAGTTTATTTTAATATGCCACATATAACAGATAATGTTTCTTGTTGGCAGGTTATAACATGCAAAGTCAAATAAGACATTGCCTCTACCCTCAAAATATTTACAGGCTAGTACAGACCCAGACATGTAAACAATTAACATCCAAAGTCAGATTAATCAGGTGATAAATACAGGTATAGGCAGTGCTGTGAAAAAGCAAAATGGCAAAAATTAGTTTAAACTGAGACCAGGAGTGATGTGGTGACATGATTTTCCCTGACTTAACTCTCCTTCATAAGAACAGCTAACAGTTATTCAAGAATAAAACATCCCTGAGAGAATCTGAGAATACATGGGTGAGGCTGAAGCACCTCCCCCCAGCCCCGTACCACAGAGATCAAGACAGCATTAAAAGGGAGAGAGAAGTGGCTGCACATTGACCTCATTGCTCCTCCCACCAAAAGAACCAGTGAGAAAGAGAACTCTGAAGGGACAACCAGCAACTCTCCCCCCAACCCCACCTCCCCACCTAGCATTTTGTGTTGCTTTGCAAGAACCCCTACCCTGATCTCAGATCATGGAAATTGTAGGGGAATCTGTGGGGCTCAACCACTGGGAATCTGACTGTGATGGAGAAGGGGAAAGGGCTTGCAATCACCAGCAGAATGTTCTTGGTACTAATTTCATACCAGCAGTGCTTGGGTAGTAATCCCAACCAGTGGCTTTGCTTATCTGCAGAACCAAATTAGGAGCATACTCTGACCAAGGAACTCAGCTGGGTGCAGATCTGCCTGATTCAGATCCTCAAATAAGGAGTTTTGCTGGCAATAGAACCTGGTTTTCCATGCCTGGGCAAGGATCTGAATCATAGTCCCACCCACTATGAAAACAGTCCCATATGACAAGAAGGGCTAGAGACAATTCCTGGAAGCTGTGAGGCCCAGTGGCACTTGAGTGTAGAGATGGGCAAGCAGGGCTGATCATCTGCAGAGCAAAGTCAATATCAGGTGCAGAGTGTTCCCATGCTATGCACAGGAAGTGTGATGATTCACAGCCAAGGCTGAGGATAGCTCCTGGCTCCCGACTGGAGAGCCTGCTTGGGAAATTGCATGTAGCCAGGAATGGCTCTGCTCCCTCCTTTGTTTCTTCTCCTTCCCTTTGCACGCACCCCCCCCCCCCACCGCCTCCTTCACTCGCTCAACCTCTTTTGTTCAGTATGTGTAACTTGAAGCTGATTTGTACTTAGGCTCAGGTCATGATCCCAGTGTCCTGGGATCCAGCCCCACATCAGGCTCCCTGCTCAGCAGGGAAACCTTCTCCCTCTGCTCCTGCCCCTGCTCATGGTCTCTCTCATATAAATTTAGAAATAAATAAATAAATAAGTAAATAAATCTATCTTATTTTAAAAAAAATGTGTCAAGGATTTTGCCCTTTTTCTCAAGGAGCTAACATATCCAGGAAGTGAGACTGGTACATAGAAATAGGCCCATGACACAGTGCAGTAAAGTTTGTAATTGCAAGAACTTAAGTTGATGATGAATTGAAGAAAGACTGAAATGCATTCATTAATCATACACATTTCTTAAAGTCCATAAAAGGTTTGATGAATTACTGCAGGAATATAGAGAAAGCAGCGGTGAATCATGCCTGAGCACGGAAGTCTGGGAAGGTTTCTGTGACAAGAAGAAAGTTGAGTTAGGGTTCTCATGATGATGTGGATTTTAAGTCAGGGGGTAGAATTTCAGGCTGAAGAAATCTCATCAACAATGGTTCTGTGACATGGATGTATCAAGAACAACTAGAGATCTGGTGCAACTGGCAAAGAGCTAGAGCTACAGATGACTTCGGAACAGATGTATAGAATGATATGGACAGGATTATAAAAAATGTAATTCTGATGCACAGGGATGGATTCATTGTTGTTGAGGGAGACAGGAAGCAGGGACAAGTGTTTGATGCCCTTGTCCTGGGTGAAAATATGGGGAATGGAATAGACCAGAAGCAGTGAATAGAGGGAAAAGGAAAGGAGTGACTCTGAGAGGACAAAAATCGTTTTAGTGTTACCGGCAAATATTTACAATAATTTACACAGCTATAGGAAGCACAAGAGAGGGAAAATTTTTAGGGAGTGGGGATAAAAATGTTCAGTTTGGTGAAAGTTGAAAGGGAGATAAATGAAAACTTTGAGAAAGTGATTGAAGACATGTATCTATAGGGGCCTGTGCCTTTGTAGAGGTTTGGGGACTGGAGACAGATTTGCAGTTTCCCAATGGAGATGGCCATTGAATTGCTGGTGGTGAAAAAGCCCCCAAAGGCTGAGAGGGGAGAGTCTCAGGGAAGGAAAGGAAGGGAAGGAAAGTACGTTATTTATGGTCTATAGACACACTGTCAGGTTCTTCATCTACATTTAAACAGGGTTAAGATTGGACTCCTTGAGAAAATTAGTATTTACTGGGTGAAATCAATGCAAATAAAGGAGACATGTGCAGGAAAGAAGAGTTTTTCAAAAGCCACAGTAAGAAAAAATTTCAAAGGGAAAAGCATCAAATGCAATAGGATGAAGACCACGTATTTATCATTTTGGGGCGTCACAAACACTTTTCATTTTTATGTGAAAACATAAGCTAACTATTCCCTTTTAAGTCACTGTTGTTTCTCTAGTCAGTCTGGAACCATGAAATAATCTTCAGTGCTAAACAGCCCATTCAGCATTGGAAAAGAACATTTTCGTTGATTGCTGTGTCCTGTGTCAACTGATTACCTCCTCTTCTATGCAGATCAGCTGCTGGGGACTCCAGTTCCTCACAGTAGCAGCTGTCGCCACTGATTCTGCCTCAAGCAGTAGCTGAGCAGGAGTCAAAACATGCTGGGTAGAAGGTAAAGGGATACGAAACTGTAGGGGAGGAACAATTTTACCTCTACCTTCTTTGGGTTTTTCAGCGGGGCCAAAGAATTCAACAGACAGAAGATAGATGAATAGGAGAAAAGCTGACAAATTCATCTGTTACCTGACACAGGTGCCCTCACAAGGAAACGAGGACCTAAAGAAATGGTGAAACCAAGAGATCTTTATCCTAGGTTTAACAAGGAGAGGTAGTTGTGGAAAGGTAACTAAAACAAATGGGGAGGCTAAGGGAAGATGAATTTATTTTAACAAGCTCTGTTTGTACAGAATTCTCTCAGCTTAAACTCACCTTCAAAAGATGTTCCTTGGGCGCCTGGGTGGCTCAGTGGGTTAGGCCTCGGCTTTCGGCTTGGGTCATGATCCCAGGGTCCTTGGATTGAGCCCCGAGTTGGGCTCTCTGCTCAGCAGGGAGCCTGCTTCCTCCTCTCTCTCTCTCTCCCTGCCTGCCTCTCTGCCTACTTGTGATCTCTGTCAAATAAATAAATAAATAAAATCTTAAAAAAAAAAGATGTTCCTTGCCTCTTGGTACAGAGATGATGTCTTTCACATGGGAGTTTCTAATCCCCTGTTTTCAGGAGGAAAAGGGAGATCAGAATGGCCTTCTTGCATCTGCTGATTTTTAAGTGCCTTTAGTTTAAAATAATCCTTGTGCCAAAGTGGCGTATTTTGGGATGGCATATTCTGATATTCTGCCATCCTTCAAGCTTATTTCTGGTTTAGTAGAATCACTGCCTGTTAGCTAAATAAGAATAAAACAAGTGGACCTGAAAATCTGAGGGGGGTTTCCTCATGCTCTTCTCTGAGATCCATGATAGTGTGTGTTCAGTTAAAGAGGAAAGTTAAAAGTCAAGGTATTCTTAATTATTTCATTTAAAATCATATATGTGAGATATTTTAAAAGGCAAATGTTGGGTTGCTGTATTACATGTCTTTTTTGTTGGGATGAGAGGGTGTGAGGTGTGGAGAATCTCCTGCTTACTCCAAGGAGTGGAGCCAAAGAATGGGGAGGGATGTAAATCCCTTTACATTCCTTTCCCAAGAAACAAACAAAAGACAGAAACAAACACCCAAACAAAAAAGCGAACAAGCTCCTGCAGTTTTACAAGCCCAGTCTCTTGTCTTGTTCTAGAATCAGTAAATGGGGTTTATTATTTTTCGTAAAATGTTCTTATTGTCCTTTAGAATCACATGTTTTATTTCTGCCTTTGTTGAGTGAATGATGATCCTTGTTTCCAAAACCATCCTTCTGACCACCAGGGGCATGCCTCTTCTAGTGTTTCTTGGAAAAATAAAAGTCAACCATGCTAATTATATTTTTCTTTCCTTCTAAGAGTATTTATAAATAGATGCATTGCTTTGCTCTGACTTATCTTGGTCTCCCACTATGGTGAAAGCAGACATTTAGGTTCTCCTCTCCCCCCAGGCCCTATCAAGTTATTTGTTCTTATTGCTTATAAAAATATTCCAGCTCATTTTAACTTAAAATGCTAGGGTTCTTAATCCCCAAATGTAACAGTTTTCTTTAGGAAGACAAAAAAGAGCAAAATGATAAAATATCTAAATACAAGTAAATGTAGCTATCTAAAAATGCAAGTAAATCTAAAATACAAATAAAATGTCTATCTAAAAATACAAGTAAAATATAACTGTCATTGCCCAGTTTCCCTGGAAGAGAGAGACTGAGGCAATGATAAAAGTAACAATGTGGCAGTTTCATAGGTGAACCCAGCCCAGTGCAGCAGAGGTGAAGAAAACAGAGTGAAGCATTGAGAGCGATGAAGCCACATAACGCTGGGCCACACCAGTGTCCCCTTCATGGCCTGCTCTGTGCACAGAGACATAGCAGTTTCTTAGCAAGAACATTGCTGGATTCAGGGGCTGCTCTGGAGGATGACAAGGAGAAATAGGCTATGACTTTGAGCATCCATAGAAGGGAGGCAGGAGAGAGAACTCACTTGCCTCATCCTCTAATTTTTTGCTTCCCATAAGTCAAAGTTTAGCCATGGTGAGACTGAACTCCCTCATTTTCTGGGAGACATTGTTTGGCTCTTTCTATACAAACTCAGAATATCAAGTGTTCTCTGGTGAGGTGGTGTTTCATCAGATTTGGAAGTAGGAGGAGGCAGAAGTTCTGGTCATGTAGCAGATTACCTAGCTGGGCTCAGTCAAGGGTACAGGGTGTGGCATTCTCAGGCAAGTGACTGGTTGGCCCTGAGGACTGAGAGGGTCACAACAAACTCTCTTCACCATGGCAGCTTCTGAGGTGAGCCAATGTCAAGGGCGCCGCCACCACTGAGGGAGTCTGAGGAAGGATGGAAGATAAGTGTCTCGTAAAATAACCTGGATCTTTAAAAAATAAAAATGAAGCAATAGAGAGACGAGTTAGAGAGATTTATCAGGCACTCTGTCAAATGTAGGTGAACACACCAAAAAACACGATGGTCTTAAACTGCCTTTGAAACACAGGCATCTTATAATCAGACTGTCAAGATTTAGTTTTGCTCTCATTGAGGTTTTGTGCAATGTGACACTTTGTGGTGTTATTGAGATCCTTTTTCCTACATTGGCATTCATGTTGCAAACTCTGCAATTAACGTGGTGAAGAATTTTGTGCTTAAAGTGATGCATCGACCACATACTGGGTGAAAAATGATAGCGACACAAAGAGAACCAGTAGAGCTTTCAGAGCTCCGTTGCAAATTTTTCAGGAAGTCATGTATATGATTAATGCTTTTGTATTTTTTCCTTATTCAAACTAACAGTCAGCTTAATTTAGACCCTTGAGATTCTGTGATGTATTCCTTGAAACCAGATTTAGAATTACCACCATGCTGTTGGTAAGAAAATGTCCTTTAAATGCATGGTGATGTCATAATTCAAAGACTCATTCTTTCAGCTACTCTGTATTAACCAACAGAGTTCAGTTATGGAAGAAAGAAAGAGAGAATGCTCACAAAATAAGATTTTTTTTTCCTGTCCACTTTACTGTTAAAAATGTTGTAGCAAAGTTAATAGATTTGTAATTTACAAATACTAATTTACTGTTGTAAACTCTAATTCATAACAGTATGAAAGTGGACAATTATTTTCCTCTTTACAACATCAGGATATTCTGGTGGTAGGGAAGCAGACTCCTCTACTAATTCCTTGATAATTTGTTCTAGAAAGAACAGATCTATTTCTCCTTCCTGCCCTAATTCACCCCACTGAAGAGAAATAGCAAAATAGCACCAAGGACATTGCAGATGATCTACCCCGTGGACACAAATTAATGGTAAATTTACTTAAAGATTGGTTTGCCTAACAAAGTTAATTTTGATTAAAAAAAAAATTGTTCCACTTATTGTAGGCTTTCTATGTTCCAGACACTGTTCTAAGTATTTTTAAAAATAATTGTATACTTCTCAGCAGGCCTAGGAGGTAAGTACTCCTATCATCCTTATCATATGGAGAGGGAAACTGAGAATCACAGTGCTTAAGCAAAATGCCCAGTGTCACACAGGTAGCAAATGACATGGCAAGGCTGGGATCTGTGCAGTCAGGGCTAGCCAATTTCTTTGTAGCTAAAAATTATTGTTTTCTCACTTCTAGAACTTTAAATGATATATGCGCACACGTTTGTGTGTGTGTGTGTGAGAGAGAGAGAGATACAAATATGAATGTATATGACTACTTGTTTCTACTTTTGCTCAATAGCAAATATGGAACCTACTTTCTAGATAGGTCTAAATTTTTCTCTGCTTTATCAGAGATTAAATGCAAATCAGGAAAGGCATCTGAGATACCCTGTAATTATCCTTTCTTCGACTCTCATAAGCTTTATATCAAATGCATTAAGGAATCTACCTCCTTGTCCTTCACAAATGTGCTCAGGTTTATGAAACATGAAAAGTGACAGATTGTTTATTAAGTCATTTAATCACTAATGCATCTCCTTTCTTTCTCAAATAGTGAGATATTACTCCAGCTGCTGGGAAAGTTAATAAGCTCATAACTAAGTGATTGAGAGGAGCTGTAATACATCTGTAACTGTCTCATAATGCAAGGTAAATAAGGTAGGATTTATCTCCCGATATGCATAGGGCAGCCAGGAGACAGAAAGCTTCTCCAATTCTGCCAGATTTGTTTTATGTAAATTTTTCTGGCCTTTGCCAGAAAATATAAATTTAGGGGGTAAGGCAGTTGAGGGCTCTTGAACACTTTACTCTTGGGATTCTGGCCCCAGAACGACTCCAAGCATGAAACAGGTAACACTTCCAATTTAACATGTAACGTGTGTACAAATCACAGCAATTGCATCTGTGTCTCTTTCCATCAGGCATTCAGAGTCTTTTCCAATGCATATTTAGTTTTTAGACCAGTGTGAGGACATTTGGAATCCAGCTTTTGATCACTGGAGTTATGAAGATAGAGTCTCACATTACATCCCTTGGTTCAGTTTTAAACTCCTATTTAAAGATTTTTATACCTTTTTTCTGGATCCTTTTTCTCACCTTCCACCTCTAGCTGAGGGTTCAGTCTCTCTGGTCCCTGAAATTGTATAGCATACGGTTCTAGGAGCTGCGTAAACTTCTGAATAGCTGTGTCAGGAGCTTAGTGGCTCCCAGTTACCAGCATGGGAGGCCCTGCTCGAAGTATTTTCATGTTAGATTAACAGTACACAGGACTGCAATTCAACCAGGCAATATCAGAATCAAGCTGATTGTTTTCTCTTCTACATTTTTGTTACAAGGATAACTGCTGATCTCACCAATGCTTAGGAGATTGTAAATGTATAGTTGTCCTAGCATGTCCATTCATGGTGATGATACCTTTCCCAGATAGTATTTGCAAGTTCAAGTTCAGAGTAAGAAGTTCAACTACATTATATGTCTATGGTAAAATAAGCCATTCTACCAACTTTTATTGAGCAGTTGCTTCGTGCCAGGTGCTGTGCTTGTTCTCCTACTGCTAATACTTGGAGAAATACAAATTACTGATTTTGTATTATATATACTATATATACTAATGAGATCATTAGTCCTGAAAGGAGCCCCCCGAAGTCTTGGGATAAATCCTTCAGCAAGTAGGAGTGCCAGCCTTGGCTTGGCCACATGGCTGAAATCTTAACCACCCACAGGGCTTTTGACTTTTTTTGTTTGCTTTGATGCTTAATGCACTTAACTTAAAATATATATTAAATGTTAAATTATTCCTTTAAATATTTACTACTCATATAATTAGTAAAAGCTTAATATTTTACAAAGCTCAATCTCTTGAGAAGTTAAACATTGCAAACTTAACTAGTCAAATTCTTCTAGACATATCAATAACATTGAGTCCCACAGCCTACTTCTCCCAAGTGCTTTTAGCAACATAAACTCAGATAAAAACAAAGTCATGACAATAGTCACGAAATTTGTCTTCATACATATGCTTCGCTTTCACAAACACTAATACTCTATTCAACTGATTCCTCCTACTACATAAATTTATTTTGTGCCAAGTTGGAGTAACAAAATCATTTATTTTTGTGATTTCAAAAGAAATCGATTTAAAAGAAAAAAGAACATTGTTTTGCATTAGTCAAGGTTACAGTATCAGATCTGGGTCACTGACTGCTGTATTGGCTTCCTCGCAATGGTAACAATTCACTGGTTATGTCAATGGGATTATTTGATTTATGCTTTTATTTGGAACTTTTGCCACCTTCTCCCTGCCCACTATCCATCCAACTACTCCTAGTCCCAGTGTTTTTCCCCTCAATTTTCTAAGGCTGCTTATGTCTTACTGGAATTTTATTAGTGATTTCAGGAGATTTGCAGATAACATTTTTGATAAATATTTACAGATAACATTTTGTGTATATGTATATACGTTTGATAATTGCAGATTTACATGCAGCTGTAGGAAATACAGAGTAATACCAGGCCCAGTTTCCCACAATGGTAATATCTTGCAAAGTTATACTTTGATGCAGTTGAGATACAGAACATATCCATCACTAGGATCTCTCCTGCTGCCTTTTTATAGACATATCCACTTCTCTCCTGCTCCCCTTCTCCTTTTTAAACCCTGGCAACAACTAACCTGTTCTCTATTTCTATAAACTTCCCATATCAAGAATGTTAATGAAGGTGGTCAAAAGGTATAAACTCCTGGTTAGACGATAAATAAATATCAGGGATGTAATGTCCCACATGGTGGCTGTAGTTAACAATACTGTATTATATATTTTAAAGTAGCTAAGAGAGTATATCTTAAATGTTCCCACCACAAAAAAAGAAACAGTAATTCTGTGAGGTGATGGAGATGTTAACTAATGCTATTGTGTTAATCATTTCTCAATATATTGATATAACAAATCAATCTATGTAATCTCTAAAGTTACCCAATGTTATATGACAATTGTATCTTAATAAGGTTGGGGAAAAAAGATGTTTTTACAGAAGAATAAAGCGCATATTTGTAACATTTTTACTTGTAATAACAAACCACTTATATATATATTTTTTGAATAAAAAGAGATAGAATGGAACCGGGGAGGGGGACAGACCATAAGAGATTCTTAATTGGGAAACAAACTGAGGGTTGCTGGAGGTGTGGGGGTAAGTGAGATGGGGTGGCTGGCTAATGGACACTGGGGAGAGTATTGCTATGGTGCGCACTGTGAATTGTGTAAGACTGATGATTGACTGACCTGTATCCCTGAAACAAATAATATATTGTATGTTAATAAAAAACTAATTTTAGAAAAGGGATAGAATTTTCATTACCAGTTTAGTGAGATGAAATGCATAACAAAAAACTCATTGGAAAATAGTCATCTGTAATATTTCCCTCTTTATCTAAAACATTACTCTATTTAAAATTATAGGGACTGAATAATCAAGGTCAGATGAATGTCTGCAAAGAAGTGGTCTTTCAAACAACACTGAATTACATTTATTATGATTACAACAAAGAGTATGATGGTTGCCAGCAAGCAAATGGAACTCACCATTCCACATCTTCTGATAGTTAAGCAAGAGATATATTACCTGCCTGAAAGTCCTGAACAATGACTATAATGGTTTGATCACTGAGAATTGGAGCACCTGAGCTCTGTCAATAACAATAACAAGCTGTAAGTATGACCTCAGGCAGGTCGCTCTACTCATCTGTCCATTGGTGGGAAAATTGGATCAGATGACCTCTAAATACCTGCCATTCCAGGCAGAGTTTGTGGTTAAATTTTTTACATTATTGTGCATAAAAAACAAATTTATCATGCATCCAAAAGCAGCAGGAAAGTCAATAGTTAAATTAATTTAGCTTAAAAAAAAATCAGTGTGTGATGATATGAAGAAAAAATTTGCTCCAGGTCCTGTCTTTAGACAGAAAATTATTTAAATTAGAAATCTAGATGTAAGGACTTACCTCTGTGCTCTATCACTTGCTCACTCATTTTCTTGCAAATATATATGTATGTGTATGTATATGTATATATATATATATATATATATATATATATATATATATATTTATTAAGAGAAAGGCCTGAACAAAAACAGAGGTCCAGAAAGAAAGTATCTGCTACTGCCCCTCAGAACAATGTATTACTTAAACTATAACCCCTGGAGGATTTTACTAGTTACCAAGCACATTTAGATATGGCCTTAAGAAAAACATATACTGGCAACACGTCTTTGGGGAGAAGGACGATATATGACCGTGAAGCTGGACAGCTGGGGATGCCCGACTCACTCAGGGTGGAACGCCGCCTGCTTCCGGGGAAGCTGAGCAGCCAGGAATGCCCAGTCAGCTCAGGGCAGAACGAAATACTGCCTGCTTCCCTTTTCCCGTTGTCGCACCTTTCTCTTCCCAGAAGCGCCCCCCCCCCCCCGTTGCTATTTAGATGTGTCCTTTGAATGTGCTTGGTTAACTATAAACTTTATCCTCCTTCTTGTTTGTTCACAAGACATGTGACTAATGTTGGACCTTCATGGATTCCTCTGTTGGCTATTGTTTCTATCTAATAAAAGTGAGACTGTGGAGTTACTCGGGGCAGCAGTCTTTTCGACTGTTGTCCCCTGGTCCCAATCTCTTGTAGCTGACTTGTTTGTGCCTAATTCTTCTCCCGTTCGACTGGAAGCTGCAAGTATCAGTAGAAATAATTGCAAAGATGATGGGCTAGGTGTTGTTGGGCTCAGCTGGGGTAAACCTCTGCTTGGACCAGAGTTCAAATTCCTCTGTGTGTCCCATGGTATGGCAAACATTGTTTACCAAACATTTGCTCTTCCCAACTTCCTGTGAATCATCTTCCCCTTCACTGAAGTCTTAGACTTTTACCCCCTTTTCTTAGCTCAGGTTGGCATATAAGCCTCAGTTGCTGGACTACCTGTGGGGCACATAGTTTTATGGGGCTCCCGTTTGTATGTAATTAAGTTTATTTTTCTCCTTTCATCTGTTTTGTGTCAGTTTATTTTTTTATTTAAATTCAATTAGCCAACATATAGTACATCATTAGTTTCAGATGAAGTGTTCAATAATTTATTTGTTGTGTGTAACACCCAGTGCTCATCACGTCATGGGCCCTCCTTAGTGCCCACCACCCAATTGTTTTATGTCAGTTTAATTAATAGAATAGCCAAAGGAACCTAGAAGGGTGGAGTAAAATTTTTTTCCTCTGGTACAATACGAATAGGTAGTCGCAAGTTTCTTTTAGACTGTAAGTTATCCTGTTGACCAGGGTAATTTTATCTTTACCTCTTACCCATCTGGCATACTGTCATAATATCATAAAATATTAATATTTTATAATATCATAAAATCATAATAAGCTTTCAGTAAATTTATCTCAACAAATGAAATAGTGTGAGAGGTAGTTAGGGTGTTCATGGAATTATACATTGTTAGTTAGTTGGGCTGTTCATGGAATTATACACTGTTAGCAGTATAAAGGATTTCATCCATCAAGCAAATATTTATTTATGTGATCTAATCATTCTCTACCTTGGCTGCTAAATAGCAAAAGCTGAAGAGCTTTTTAATACATATGATGTCTATCTAATACATATGATGTCTACAATACATACCCAGTGTTCTGATTTTATTGATTTGGAGTGGGGCCCGGCATAGTGTTTTGTAAAATCTTTCCAGAGGATTCAGCTAGGGTGGAAAAAGAAAACAGATCTTGCCTATTGCCATCATTTTCAGGGAGCCAATCACAAAGATTTGAGATGATGAATATATGCGTGTTCTTGGCAGAACACAGCTGGACACTGTTCTGACTGGTGGAGCAGAGTCTTGACCTTATGGTGGGTGATTTCTACAGGAGTGGATTTTGCACACAAAAGGCAATTGACTTTGACTTACACAAATATGGAACTGATCATTAAAAGTTTAGAATACCTTTTTTTTTAATTGTAGAAAAAGAACCTGGAATTCCTTTTTAGCATTTGAATGATTTATGCTCATCACTCATTCCATTGTAGGCTATTTTTTATCTAAAGAAAGATTTCCTGGTGGTAATTAGCATAGTTGGTAATTAGATGATTTGGGGTTTAAACCCTACCTCCACAATTACTGTTTGAACTTGGCCATGTTGCTCAAGTATTTTAAAGTGAAATTTCCTCAACTGTAAAGTGGAAATAATAGCATTGCCTCCACAAAGTTATTATAAGGGTTAAATGAGATCATAACTTTTAGAGAAACCTCAATACAATCCTTAATAAAGAGAAAACATTTTCTAAGTGATACTTTTACTGTATTTTTATTCTCTTCCTTGAATCAGAAAATAGAAGTTATTTGAAGAGATTTTTGTTAAAAGGCAAAGATGTTGACGTCAATACATACTTTTTTTTTTCAGTATTAAAGCTACCCGTTTACTTCCCTCCTTGTTTAATCACTGCAAGAAAGTAAATCCCTGAAATTTCCCTTGATGAGGGAAAAAAAAAATCCGTTTGTATCTACTGAGAGTTCAGAATGAAGTAAGGGTAGATATTGAGTCAAAATTAAAGCTTTTTTTTTTTTTTTTTTTTAAACCAAAGAAATCCAGCCTGCACAGCTCTCAGCAAACTTCCGCAGACCTAAGAAAGGGTCTGGTGCTCCTAGCAATGGTTACTCGCTACCCCTGGGTTGCTGTTTCTGTCTCACTGAATCTCATGGGGAAGAAAACACTGGCATCAGGGTAGCCTGTCAGCAGTAATCAGTTCTCCAAAACCTTGCTGTTGGCTGCTTCCACCACCGAAGAGTCCTGAGAACACCATGCCTTTATACTGCGTGTTGAGTGTAGGCACTTTGGCCAGGGGAACAATTCCTTGTGGAGGCAAAATCTTTGGGGCCAGAGGAAGTAGTTAGCAAAGTGAGAGGTGAGGTCATTCTTTCCTTGACTCGAAGTGAAATATTATCCCCAAAACTCCTTAGTTTCCTCTAGTCTCACGAAAGAAACAAAAAAATTGGAAAATTTTGAAACAATGAAGAGGTGAGAAAGTGAGAAATCACTTTTCTAACTGAAATTAAAAAAAAAAAAAGCAAAAGAGGAGAAACATGTAAAAGGGCAGGAATTACATTAAAGTGTGTATATAAATTCCCAATCAACTTAAAAGATAAATAAAAATTTAAAATGAGGCTTAATTCTTCCGTGGAAGAATAAGGGAAGAGATGTTTCTTCTCTTTTGGAACATTTTCTTTTGTAAAGTTGTAACTGCAGGTTCTTTCTCTGTGGCTCTGAGATATATGTACATCTCAAAAAAAAAAAAAAATTTTGCAAGTTTTACAACTCAGGGATGTCTTGTGCAGGAGCTGAAGGTCATCTCCTTGAAATGTAAGCTTCCAGGAAGGTAGCACCCTGTCTCCCAGTGTCTGTGAAAGGGTAGGGGCCTAACTTTGTGGGCCTCTTGCTTTCTCCTCTGCACTCACTATTCTTGTCTGACCTAGAACAAACCACATTTCTAATAACGTAGCTTTGGACACTGTGCTTTAGGACTCGCATTATGGAGTCACCTCAGCTTGTATATACAGCAATTTTTTTTTTTCCCACATGAATTTTGCCAAATCAGATATCATCCATTCTGTGTCAAGAAAATTGATTTTCTTTTTGCAGCCATGTGCAAATTATTTAATTCCCTGCAGTTGGGCTTAGTATTCCAATAATTAGCCTAGTGCAATTGGGCTTGTTATTCCAGAGCTGGTTTGAAGCTTTATTTTATTCCCCAATGGGTTAATCATTCCTCCCAGCACTCTGTGCTTATGTAGTGAGCATAACTTAGACTCCCTGTATTTGGATAAAGATGTTGAACAAGGTCAGTAACATTTTTAAGCCTGTGACATGAAGCCTTCTGCCAGGTAGAGCAACTTTCTCTTAATACACATATTTTGGGGAACAGTGGTGCCACCAGCAGTAAATCTCATTGACTATATTATTTTTCAGCTGATACTTATTCCTCTTCAAAAGTAAAGAAACATATCCTTTTCTAACATTTTTCTAAATGAAGACCCTCCTGCCTGAATTTCCTGTGAAATTGAAAAAATTGAAGCAGATAAGCTAGATAATTTATTCTTGATGAAATCCTATTATTTCTAATGATTATTATCTTGTGTGTTTTCAGCTGTTTTAAAATGCATTCTAGAATATTTCATAAAAAGATGTCAAGCCTATTTGTCTAACTACATTTATTTCCTCCCTCCATGAAAACTGGAGTATTTAACACCTTGAACACCTTAAACTTCTACTTAGACTATTGTTCTTCATGGACTCTGAGTGACTGCTAAAGGTAGTTCAGTATTTGCAAGTTATTTTAGTATCTTGGAGAACTGGATGTTTAGCTTCATGTCTCCAAATTTTGGGGTGGTCCCCTTGTCGTCTAGGACAGAACTTGGCACCAAGTAAGTTCTCAGATGATACAGTTGATTTTAAACCATAGAAAATTGGTGGACTTTGGCATAATGTAGATATGGGTTCAGACTTAAATTCTTGTCACTTACCACTGAAGTGGGTTTTTTTTTCAGTGCTTTAAGCCATTGTTTTTATATATATAGATGTCTATTGCATTGTTAAGATGTTGTTTCTGACTTCTGGCATTGAATATTCTTGTGATTGTAGTAGGTATGGACAAGAATTGCTCAGATCCTTGTTCAGAAAAGGACTCCCTGCCCAACTATTAGGAACGTGAGAACCTCAGCTGTTAACATCTGGTCTGCTTCAGCCATGGTCACACTTTCCTTGGGTGCATCCTCTGCTAATGATGAGCTCAACACAGGACTTGTCTAACAAGCAATTCTGGCTTCAGAGTTCTGGTGGGGTTGAAGGGAGACTCTCTGATGTACATCATACCATGCATGATGACTCCTCCTGCTAGAAAATTCCTTTCTCTCTCTCTCTGCCCCTGAGTAACTCATCCTCTTTAAGCTCACAGATCAAACATCACACCTTGAAGATGCCCATCCTGATTAGCCCTGATTTCCCTGTTAAAAACTCCCATAACATTCTACCTTAGTTGACTTATTTATGCTATTATTGGATTAATGTATGGGTAATCTAACCTTTGCACTATTGCTCCTTAGCCTGCAAGCATCACTGTATCTACTTTTGCTTGCTATTGTATTGCTTTGGCCTGGCATAATAAGTGATAGTTATTAAAATAATCAATAAACATTGGGGGGTTTGAGGAAGTCATCTGTAGATATTACAAGAGGTTTGACCTATAACTTCATACACCAACTAGTCATTAAAACTTTGGTGTTTAGAATGAAATATTTCAACACATTTAGGACTATAAGTTTGATGGTAATGTAAAAAATTATATAAAGGGTTGAGGTCATGAACATCAAGAATTTAGACAGGAGAGTAATAGGAATAAAGAAAAGAGAATGGAAACATAAGAAGTTGGAGAAGAAACATTGGAGCCTAGTGAGGATTGAATGTGAGAGGCTAAGGAAGTGTTTCATTACCAGAAAAATGATAAATACGCAAGTTACTGCTAGTGAAGTTTCTTGTTGATGAGCTTTAACCATGTTATCCTCCATTGTGCTGAAAAGGGCCAGAGAACCAGGGCAATTTAACACTTGTCCTTTTCCTCAAGGCTGCATCTAGCAACTTAATTATTTCTTCAGTGGAAGGTAGAAATAGCTCAATTTATTTGCTTAGTGTTTTTAATGAAAAACAGGTCATCTTAAAGAGATCTTGTTCTACTCTCCTAAAAGTTAAGAACAGAGCAGGCAGTAAGTTATCTGTTATACTCTACACCAGTTTACTTGTATTTTCAACATGCAACTCATTTCTTTCAAGAAATACACAGTGTTTAACCTCTTGAAAAAGAATGATCATTATCAGGTATATCTGGGTCTAATTACTGCTTTATGCACATAAACATCAGCTCACATTTTGCTGCCCATGGGCTAGATTTTTCCCCTCTAAACCTACTACACTTTTCCCTTACATAAGGGCAAAGAGAGAGGAAAGTTTACTGTGACATTGTTAAGAGAAAAAGCCATGTGTTATTTCTCTTTGTATCTGTAAGTACCTGAAAAATATCAGTAAGTGTCCAAAGAAGGGAGGTAACAAGGAAGGAAATAAGATCCAGCATAGAAAAAAGATACAAGGAAATATAATGAAGATATCATGGATAGAAAAGAAGAAGTAAGTGAACAAAAGATGAAATGCTTTGGATGAAATTACTTTGTCTAAAGAGGTATTGTAAGAGAGAAGAGGGAATAATGGAATAACAGAAGGGAAGAAGGAAATTGGAGTAGAGAGTGATGAGTGAGAAAGAGAGCAGGAAGCCTGGGTCATGTTTAAGTATCTAGTTTGAATAATCCTGACTTTGAAATCTACTGAGGTTATGTATAACCAATAGTCTCTAGAGGCACTAAGTGCAATCGGCAACTCATTTAGAAATTGATACCTACTTATGTTACTTAAAAATTTACATATCACTAAGCTACGGGTACTGGGGTACTGACTAGTGTACAGTCGCCCCCCCCACCCCTTATGTACAGAAGATACATTCCAAGACCCACAGTGGATGCCTGAACCAGGGATACTACGGATACCAGCAGGTCGGGTGACCAGAGGGGCTCCCGCAGGACCATCCAAGAAGGGTCTTGACTTTGAGGATGGAAATCAAAATTGAGACAGCAGGAAGTAAGAACAGAGTTTACTGAAGATATAGTGAGAGAAAAAATAGATGGAGCATCTGGGAAACTCAGAAGGGAAATGGAGGAGGAGTCTCAGCTCTGCTTGGGGTCTGGGGTTTTTATTGGTGATTGTGGTCTAGTGGACATGTCCTCTCAGGTATTCAGAAACTAGTCAGAACAAGGACAGGGTTTGGAGATCCATCATAAGTCACTTATTTCATGGAGCCAGGGGGTTTTGGCATCAAGATGTCTTGAGCCAATGGTCTAAAATATGCACATGATGGCTTTGCCTAGTTCTCTCTTATATGTTATCTGTTGTGCTGAAACACTCCAAAGAAGTTTTTAACTCCTTGTTCCTTACAAGGAGGACATACTTTATAGCATGTGTAGGGTAGGGTACTGATCCTAACAAGAATAAAAGCAGGAAGGAAAGCAAAGAGCAGATGTTTATGGAGTTCTTTATTTTCTTTATCTCACTACTGAACCCTAGATATGTTATATTTTTTCTATACATACATGACTCAAATAAATTTTGATTTATAAATTAGACACAGTAAGAGTTTAACAACAATTTTTGTTTTTTCTTAAGACTTTATTTATTTGACAGGCAGAAGCAGCCAGAGAGGGAACACAAGCAAGGGGATTGGGAGAGGAAGAAGCAGGTTTCCCGCCAAGCAGGGAGCCCAACATGGGGCTTGATTCCACCACCCTGGGATCATGACCTGAGCTGAAAGAAGACACCTAACTGACAGAGCCACCCAGGTGCTCCAACAACAATTCATAATAAAATAGAACAATTATACCAGGATAAAAGTTATGTAAATGTAGTCTCTTTCTCTCAAAATATCATATTGTTCTGTATTCACCCATCTTGTGATGATGCGAGATGATAAAATGCCTATGTAATGAGATGAAGTGAGGTGAAAGGTGTAGGCATTATAATGGAGGATACATTACTACTGACCTTCTGATGATTCTAGGAAGGAGGCTTATCTTCTTCAGGACCACGGTTGACCATGGGTAACTGAAACCTTGGAAGGTGAAAGTGTGCATAAGGGGGGACTACTGTTACCCTCTAATTAGAAAAGGTATGGGAAATTTCTCAAGAGATATAGAATTGTGCATTTTGGAGCAGAGAGTGAGGATAGAAGTCTGCTACCATTTACGAGGATTGAGCCCTTATCTTCTTTCCCAGATGAAACATGGAGCCCAAAAGGCCTTCTCATCATGGTGTCTAAGACAGTAGGTAATAGTCACAGGGTACTTGAACAAATGAGAATGGGAAATCCTGCCTGAGAGGTTGTTAGAATGCTGAAAACTGGTTTAGCATGGTTTTATCCAAAATTTAGTGTTTGAATTTTCTCTGTAATGTCATAACAAGTAGCAATGCAAACTGCTTGAACATCTTTGGCATCAGGATATTTATGCAAATTTACAAAAATTTGAGATGGGCATTTCCATTTTTGGAAAGCTTGTTAATTACTTCTTCCACAAATTGAGCTGCCATGACCTTCCTTGTAATTCACATTCATTTCTTCTAGTTTGATCATGTGTGCCCACACTGAACAAATTTGTCTGTTTACCCTGTCTATTCTTCTTATGTCTTTTTTCCTCTCACTTTTTCTCAAATATTTTTTCATACGATATGGAATGGACAAAATCCCAGTCCCTCTTTGTAGACTTTGTGACATCTTATTTAGCACCTTACACTATAGGCTCAAATTCATGTGTTTGTTATGCATATAACAGTATAGAGGACTTAAACACAAAGTCTTAATACCTGAAATCATATTATGAGACATTCCCTCTAAAACAAATTCCTGTTAGAGTTTTCTACTACATTTGCAAACAAAATAACACACTCTTCCTTTGCTCTTTATTAAAATAAAAATATTTTTAATAATACAACTTAGTTTAACCTCCAAATAGTTACAATTTCTGTATGTTAATTTTTCAAAATATGGGCAATATCATATATCTACTTAAAGATATGTAAGAGTAGTTTATGAATTTAAAAATTGAATATATTGTGCCTTTTTTACATAATAGAAAACTAAAGGATATAAAAATTTTAGGCCTTATTTACCTAGACGTCTGCCACATAAATTAGAAAAATGCATAAATTCCACTGTCTCATTTTTTTAAGTTTTTTATTCAAATTCTAGTTACCATACAGTGTAACATTAGTTTCAGATATAGAATTTAGTTATTCTATATACAACATCGGGGGCTCATCAGGGGTACCCTCCTTAACACCCACCACCCATTTACCCCATCTCCCAACCACCTCCCCTCCAGTAACTCTCAGTTTGTTCTCTAGAGTTAAGAGTCTCCTTTGGTTTCCTTCCCTCTTCCCCCCACCCAAAGATCTTTAATAGGGACTTTCATAAGATACTTCCCTCAGTTACAAATGAAAGGTTACAAAGAAAGGGAATGAAAAATAATGACAGAAAAGGTGTTTGCTAAAACTGGGATAGAGGATGCAATGAAACAATGAAGTGAATGAAATGGAACAATGAAAAATGGGAATATCCATTGTGTTAATTTTGAATGGAAGGTGATTTGGACACTGGTAAGCACTTTTATTAATCCCTGCCTTTTCAAACATTTGTGTAATTTACCAAATATGAAACCAGGGCAACATTGAAAATGGGGCAGATTTACCACTGTCTTACTAGAGAAACCACTAGCTATTAGAAACTGCATTATTGGGGCACCTGGGTGGCTCAGTGGGTTAGGCCTCTGCCCCTGGCTCAGGTCATGGTCTCAGGTCCTGGGATCGAGCCCCACATCAGGCTCTCTGCTCAGCGGGGTGCCTGCTTCCTCCCCACCCCCGCCTGCCTCTTCCTACTTGTGATCTCTGTCTGTTAAATAAATAAATAAATACATCTAAAAAAAAAAAGAAAAGAGACCTCAGTATCATATATCATTGTGGCTTCTTATCATAAAGGACCAAATAAAAATGAAAACTGTATATTTTCAAATTAAATATCTCCTCTGATGGTTATTTATTTTCTATTTCACAGACAAAATTGTAATGGATAAAAATATACAAATCATTCCTTATAAATTAGTTATTTATCAACTGGCTAAACTATTTTTGGAGAGCAGTGATAACTGGTTTTATTCTGATTGCTTCTGCAAAATAGCTGAGGAAAGAGGGCCAAAGAAACACAACAGGGCCCAATTGTTTTGTTTTGTTGTTGTGTTTGTAGCTTTTTGTTATTTTTAAAACCCATTTTCTACTTTTCAAAATTTAATTTATATACAATAAAACTCACTTCTTTCAAGTGAGTTGGGGAATATAAACATCCATGAAACCAGACCACCAAGATACCCAACATTTCCATCAACTTGAAAGTTTTCATGTAGGGGTCAAAAATTTCGAGAGACAATTATGATTTTATATTAGCTAAGTGAACAATCATTTGAAAAAGTGAAGTTTAAAGAACGTGCTTGCCGGTCCCCAAAGTACTTTTTATGAAAAAGTTCCTAAGTATTTTAACAAAACCGAGTGCATGGTGGATCTGAGACTGCTAGTGACAGCAGTACTCTAGTACTCTAGTCTGTGTGTGTCTCGATGGTACCACCATCCTGTTGGTGTGGAATCAGATCCAGACCCGACAAAAGCCAGATACTAAACATTACAGGGAATCGCAAAAGCTATTAGATATTATCATCTTAACATTCCAAAGGACCAAACCTGTAGGAAAAATTGTGCTGGACAGAATTCAGCACTTAAGCAAGACTTTACCAAAGCAATTTATAATTTAAAGCAGTTTATAATTTAAAGCAATTACAAGGGACAGAGATCAGAACTCAATCTGAGCTCAACTCTACAGAAACAAAAGGCAGGTTAGGAGAGTTTTAGAGCTGAGGAAGGGGCTGTCTATTCGGCCATCTGCATTTGCTCATTGGCTTTACCCAAAGGGAAAGTAAACTTTCTCCTTTCTTCATAACAGAAGGTAGTTTTAAAACTTGGAGCGAAGCATCCAGGGAGGTTAATTTCTTACCCTCCCACACACTGGGGTGAAAGGGAAATGTTTTTCTTGATTGACAACATTTCAAAAGGATGGTTCCCAGGTCTTTGAGAAAGATAATCCTGGTATGTAAACAAACAAACAAACAAACAAACAAAAAACCAAAACCAAAACCCAAAAAAACCCAGGAGGCTTTGAAACATTTTCATCTCAGAGGGGCAGAGAAAGAATATCCAATTACAAGGTTGTTGTTTTTTTAAAGATTTTATTAGTTATTTGACAGAGAGAGATCTCAAGGAGGCAGAGAGGCAGGCAGAGAGAGGGGGAAGCAGGCTCCCTGCTGAGCAGACAGCCTGATGCGGGACTCAATCCCAGGACCCTGGGATCATGACCTGAGCCAAAAGCAGAGGCTTTAACCCCACTGAGCCACCCAGGCGCCCCCAATTACAAGTTTTCTAAAGTAAATGCCCTAAAAAAGGAGAGAGGGAAGACCTAGGATCTGGGAGAAACCTGTCTGAAGTTTAGTCAGGCTGAAAGGAATGTTAAATCCTTCTTTGTCAAATCAGACTTTGGAGTTCTTTAAGAGTTCACCTCCTTTGCTGTTCTTAATTTGCTTTCAGCTGAAGGTCAGAACGTTCTAAGGTTCCAGAATGCTTGTAACATCTTTACACCTAAGAGAACTGGCTCAAATGTTTCCAATCAGCAATGGAAAAAAGAAATTATTTTCTTCCCATTTCTTCCTTAGTCCAATGTGTATTTTCTGTCTCATAATTAAACTTTCCCAAGGATGACCGATGGCAAAAATATTTTTTTCTTTCTTAGAGAAATCTAAAATCTATCCATCATCACTGTGAGACAGTTCCCAGTGACCCGGGGAGAATAATCACTGTGGTACATTTTACAAGGCTAGGTCACCTAGCCTTCGAGGACAGCATTGCAATTAGAATCTTCAGAGTCAAGCCAAGGAAATTCTTTTTTACATACTTGTTTCAGTATCTGTATTCTCGATTTCCAGTGAGTAATCATTTTATATAAGAGTCATAGAACCTATCAAGAACAAGAAAAAATTGTAGGCAATTGCACATGACCATCCAGGTTTGGGAAAACAAATCTATAATCAAATGCATTAAAATCCTGTCAAAAATCTTTAATTCATAATATTAAATTCATTTGGAGCATCAGTATTTGGATTTCTCCACTGCATATTTTAGGTTTCCTCAAAATAATGAGTAGGTACCTACTTATATTACTAAAAGGGCCCTCTCAGAACAGAAGATCTTCCCCAAAGGAAAATTTTAGTTTATTTCCTGGCAGGCAGAAACTGCTTGACATCCCATAATGTTAGTTATTTTCCAGTCTAATAAAAACTTTACTATCCTATCTGTACCAAGTGTCCTGCTGCAATTAGGTTATGATAATTGACCAGCATCTGCCCTCTTTCCATATCCCTTCAGGCAATTCAGTTTGATGATTGCCTACAGCTGCTAAGACTGAATTGGAATGTATTCTGTATCTAGGAGCATTCTAGTAATTCCTATTAGCATTTAAAATTAATGTTTTGAGGCTGTTAGGAAAACGAGAGACAACTCTAAATAATGAAGGATTTGTATTTCCCCTGACATATAGAAAGAGTTATATTCTCTGGATGTGGCTATATATCTCCTGTTCAGGTTAATTATTGTTTGTGTGCATTTACCAAGAGAAAAATATATCAGGCAGCTACAATTTTTCTCTAATTCTAGAACCAAATTTTAAAAAAATGTATCAAAGAAAAGAAGCTATATTCTTTGAAATTCAAAATCAAGTAGAATCCTAACAGGACACACACTTCAATTCATAAGAATTCTGAAGGAGAAAATGTTCATTTCAATTATAGGAGGCTCATATCGGATGTGGTCTATGACTGGACATTAAACTTGGCTACACAGAGCAAATGAAAGAGATTATTTTAATTTTAAACAAAAGTTTATTGAAAGTCTGAGGTTGATAACAATAATCCCCAAAGTCAAGTAACCATGAAATAGGCTATTTCATACAGGATATAAGTGAGCAAACCAGAGAGCTCAGTCTCATCTGCAGGAACATCTATGGTTGAAATAGTAGTAGTTTCTAAGTGTAATGATTAGGGAAATGTCTTCCATCTGAAGAGTACTGTCAGATCTCAGTACCAAATCAGGTAACAGAACTATTTAAATGAGGTAACAGTGGGATAGAAGAAGGTATTTAAGCAGAGGGAACACAAGGGCAAAGGCCATGGGGGAGTAAAACATTAAGTGTTTTTGGCTGTCATGTTGGAAGACTAATGTGGTCCAGTGTCATGAGTGAAAAAAGAAAGTGGTGGGAAATAATATGAAAGAGGTTGACAGCAGAGGCCAGAGTTTTCAGAGACCCACGGGACTACAAAGGCATGGTCCTGATTCGGTGTCAGTGTTAGAGCCTCACCAGGTGAACAATATTACAGTCATCTGCACTTGCCCAAAGCCTCGGCTTCCCTTTCAACAGCTTTCTTGTGGTCAACTGCTGTCTGGAAGCCATGGTCCTCCTCCTGATGGACGGTCAGAAGTTCACTAGTAGCCCTACGCTACGTCCCAGCGCACACATCTTTCACCTCACTTCATCTCATCACATAGGCACGTTATTGTCTCCTGTCATCACCAAGAAGGGTGAGTACAACACAATAGATAGTTTGAGAGGGAGAGAAAGACCTCCTTCATACAACTTTTATTACAATGTATCATTATAGTGGTTCTATTTTTATTAACTATTGTTGTTAATCTCTTATTGTCCCTAATTTATGAATTAAACGTTATCCTAGGTATGTACGTATAGGAAAAAACAGTGTTTGGTACTCTCCATGTTTTCAGGCATCCACTAGGGGTCTGGGAGAGTATCTTGCACAGTGGGAAGACTGCGGTCTGAGGAAAAACCCCGGCAGGCCATGCTCTAGAGTCAGCTGGCAAGACTATATGTGTGCTATGTATGTGTGCTAATAGCTGTCATTTTTGTGCGAAAGAAATGAACACTTGAAACTTTCAGAAAAAGGGCAGAAAAAACAGCACATAGTGGGTTCATGTTAAGATAGGGGTAACCTCTAGAAGAAAAAAACCTCATGTATGATTTTTAAGCTATTAGGACAGATTTCAATCTATGCAATGAATGTTAGGAAAGAGAAGAGGAAGGGGAGAAAAAAAGAACTAAAAGTAAGTAAGAATAAATTACATGAAGGATACAAATCTCTAGGTGATGTTAGTAAAAAATGGTTGAGTAAGGATATCTAAAAATTCTCCTCTCCATAAAAGCAACTAAAAAATCTTGCAAAAATGTTCAGAATCAACTTTATCAGAACTTTAGACGTCAACCAAAGGCTTGCTGCAATCCAGGGAGCATTTATTGAAGGAAAATGATTGAATCAGGATAAAAACCGTGAGCACTGTGGTGTTTTAAGTAGCCTGATTTCCATCTCCGGCTTTCAGTTTTTTCAATAGCCTCAAAAACTAATAGCCAACATTTGTGGTGAAAACTAGCAGCCTAAAAGCTGCGGGAGAGAGAGAACCAAACTTGAGCTTGATCACTGCCTCATTCTCAGAGAATTATTATTTGATCACCCTCGGGGGGTCCCTAGAAGACCCCATTTGCAATGCTGTCATCTTGTGTTTGACTGGATGCAGAACTCACCCCCATGAAATGCCTTTTTCTCCAGAGGTAGTGAGAAGGGGTAATGGCTGGTAAGCCTTTGTCAAAAAAGAGAAAAAACGAATGCGGTTTCACCCCACCCCGCTGGGACCACCATGTTTTGGGTGATCAGGGAAGGTCTCCTCTTTTTGGGTTTTGGTTCCCTGTAAGTCCTCCTTGCTGCTGTTGTCACTGCTGCTACACTGCTTGGGACCTGAGGCCCTAGAGAATGGGGGAAAGAAAAACTAAAAAGAGATTCCCTGCTGGCGCTTCTGAATACTAAGGGATCCCTTTTCTCCTCCTTAAGCCAGAACCAAAGTGCTGCTCTTGAGGCTCTCCCTAGACACTGATGCCCACTTTGGGTTTTAGCATGTGTTGAGTGGAAGCCTCAAGATTCTGGAGGAAAAACAATGAACACACCACTGGCCCAGTCGTACTTAGAAATTTGCTCTTCTTCACCTATCCTGCCATTGTTTACTTTGTTCAGAGTCCTCAAGTTGCTGTTCCAAACATTCTCTGCAGGTTTCAGAGCTGCATTTAGCGGGAGAGGAAGGGCAATGTGTGTTTATTCTCCAGGACCAGACCCCTATCTATTTTTCCTTTCTTTCTGGCGCACTTCAATTATACAGTCTGGTCATCTTTGAGATAATTTTTTATGTGTTCATTCTGAAACAAGACAGACAAAATGGGAAAGAGGAAAGGGAAGTGGGGGAGGGTACAAATAAGAACGAGAGGGAAGGAGGGATTTCCTATAGATTTTCTAAAACATTTGGTGTCCAGAAACATTATACCATTTATATGACAGATGAAGCGAAGTTCTCCTACGATAATGGACATTTAAAGGAAGAAGAATTGGGTCATAAGCTTAAAAATGTGTTTCGTCTTTTTTTCTTGTCAAACTCTTACGTGTAGAACTGTGTGATTTTTTTTTTTTTAATTTAGGGATGTCCAGTAATAGATCTGACATCTCAAGTGTCAATTCCACTACAGAAATAAAATGGTTAAAGGTTGCCCATCACACCCTGCTAAATAATAACTGTGTTTTCTGATACTTAAGTTGTCTGGAAGTAAAGGATGTTTCCTGGCCTTTCCAGAAGAGGATCTGTCCTGTGCTTCAATCTTATTTCATTTCATACAAGTCCGGTATTGATGGATTAGTTATCCAAAGGTTTGTAGGCATCTAAATTCTATGCACACTCATTTTTGTCAAAATGAAAAGGTATAGTTTTTCCTGGAAATTGGGCTTGTTTTTTTGTTTTGTGATAAGTTTTATAGTTCTTTCTGGCTTTTATGTATGGCAGATCAGTATTTGGAATGAGACCAGAATTCCACTTTTTCCTTTTCTAGTTTTAGCTGGTTTATGCAGTTAATTTACTGTGAATGTGAATTATGCAATCTGAGTACCGAGAGGAACACTAGAGGATATATTCATTTAAAAGTTATTTCCATTATGACTGCATACAAAAGGTGTAAATATATTGGAACAAAGATATTTGAAGTATAGTGAAGAAAAGAATCATTCCATACTCACTGTAAATGTAGGGATGCCCAGAGATGTTTGTGAAGCTTTCAGGATAGTTCCCCTGATTATTTATTTATTTTTTGAGAGAAATCTAGAAAGAAATTCTGAGCCAGAATGGAAATTGTAAGCTTGGTTGATGCTATGTGCATTATGGTTAGGCCAGAAGCTTAGCCTAGGGAAGGACCCATGTTGACCATAGAGTATTGTGTGTGACTCAGATTACTTGCCAACCAAGATCTCCCTGAATCATCCTGAGTGGATTCCTCAGGATTCTTCAGAAAAGACTAAAAGAGCCACATTTTTGTAAGATCTGATTGACCTAGACAACATAGCTCTTTCAGCCACTTTGATAACTAGGGGTTGATGATATTTGTTCTGCCTCAAAGAAGTAAATTAAGATGTAGAAAGGAGGAGTAGTGGGATTTGTTTTGAACCACCACAGAGAGAAAGGAATTGTGAGAATGATGTAGGTGTGGCAACTCATTGATTAGGTTTCCACAAGTCAACATCAGGATCAGAAAAAGAAAAATGGTAGATGCCATGGGACCACCAGGAAGCTGGTGATCACCTGGAAAGTTTAGAAGAATGCTACCTCCCCGAAAGTTCTCATAACTGGTGCCAGAAACAGAAAAATCTCATTTTGGCATTGTTATGACACTTCTGTACCTGCAAACTTGTTTCATATGAAAAACATGAGTTACTTAACGTGTTTCTTTTCCTTTTACATGAAAGAATGGAATAGGATTTAGAAGTTGTAAAACTTGAAGATATCACTCAAGAGCATAAATAAAATTTTGTTGATACATTTCCATGACTTCTTATGCCCCTTTACAATTGAAGATTTGTATCAGTAAAAATAGTTATGATAATGATGATGATGTTGACAATAATAATAAAGTCAAAAGGCAGAAGCATTACAG
Organism: Mellivora capensis; assembly: GCA_004024625.1. Lineage (NCBI taxonomy): Eukaryota > Metazoa > Chordata > Mammalia > Carnivora > Mustelidae > Mellivora > Mellivora capensis. The sequence goes on along the minus strand of PISX010017348.1, from coordinate 3,100 downwards.
ATGAGAGATGACAGCATAGTTTTCTGTGCTATATGTGGATATAAGAAGATAGAATTTTGATTGCTCTTCCTGTTCTAACCTTGCATCATCCTGTAGGCTCTAGAAAGCTATTTATGATCAGCTATTAATGAGACTGGGATTTTCTGGAAAAAAAAATGTTATTTAAATATTCTTGGAGGTGTTTTAGATATAAATTACTTCTTCCTCTCTTTTTAAAATTTTATTAATCTAGGACGTGCTACACTTTGGGAAACTTTATAACCTTGTTATTAAGAAAAGCATGTTAAATGGAATTTCATGACATCTGCCTTCTTAACTCAGATTTCATGGAAAGGGATCTCAGCCATTATGTAAGCTAGTGATTTTCAGTGTGTGAAGATGGGTATCAGAATCATGTAGATGGGCCCATTTCTGGACAGAAGACAATGCAAAAACAGGGCATCCCTACCAATGTAAATTGGTTGATCATCCAAAACAAAGTTTCCAGAAGACTAATAATTCACTGGAATATTTCAGATAACTGTTTCTCAGATACTGGTGCTGGTTCTGCCTGGAATGTGGGCACATCTCCCAGATGCAAGAGTAGACAGCTGCCTAAAACCCCATGGCATCTAGGAAGCAAGGCAGTATAACAATGGGTGTTTCTTCACTAATATTTACATAATATGCATGGCTATAAGCATTCTGAGATATTTGAATAGAAACACTGTTAGCAACTTAAAACTGAAAAGTCACGTTGAACTGCTCAGACTTGTGATTTCGAAACAAGCACAGTATTGGAAGATAATGAGCCCTGGGAATGACTCGGTGCAAATGAATCCATCAGCGTGCTGGATTCGATGTTCCAGGGCCAACGCTGTGAGCTCCGTGAGAGCACAAGCCATAGGACTTCACTTGTATGGCTCCTTCCATCACCATTATTCACTGAATCATTGAGGACACACCAAAGTCCAACAGTAGCCAAGCATGGAAATTGTGGTGAGCAGGTTAATGTGATACCTCTGCTCAGTGCAGTGTTGACAACAAGGTAAATTTTAATAACCTTTTACTAAGTGGAACTTTCCTTTCTTTATTTTCCTTCCCTCCCTTCCTTCTGCAAATACACATTTATTCACTAATGATGTTTCATGATCAGTAATTTCATGTCTATTGACACAAAATGAACAAATCTTTTAGAATTTCTTTAAAAGAAAAGGAAGAGAGTTTTTTGATTTGTTTTGTTTTGTTTTGTTTTTACTGGAGCCCAAGGGAGGACAGCTGCCCAGGGATACACAATCTTCACACAGAGGAGAGCGCTCTAGAGAAGGAATGTTTAATACAGGGTTATATATGTTTTTTGTTACATCGAGAGTTACCAATCATCATGAGGAAGGACATTCCAGAAAATTATAAACTTATGCTTTTATTATGTGCAAACTTGCAGGCTCCAGAGGTATGAGAATGGAACTTAGGGAGGTTTTTAGTCTTATCTTTAGTTTGCAATATTTCTTTTAATTTATTTGCTAATGAAACAGATGCACAGTGTGGGCAGAAATAGAGCCCATGCTCTGAAGTTTGGTGAAGTCATTCTGACCTTAGTAAAAGTTAAGTTAAAGTATAGCTTGCCTGGGAGCCAAGAGCACCACCCACAAACATTAAAAGTTGAAAATTTGCTTTATCATATCTAATTTGTACATTTTGAAGACATATTTAATGCTAGTTCTTCCTTGGTTGTTTCACTGTTTTTAAATAGATTTCCTGATCTTTACTCATTACCAAGAACATTTTTATAATGTGTGGTGAAAGGCTTAACATCTTCTTCAATCACTGCTTTTCTTCAGACCTTCTTATATTATATCCTGACTCATTTACCATTTTGTTTTTGTTTTAAGCGGTAGCAAATCTTTCCCCCATTCTCCTTTAAAGCTAGATTGTAACAAGAATCATTAGTTTAGCTTGTAACCATTTTTTTTCTGTTTGTTTTTTTTTTATATAAAACATAACCCCCTGGCACTAGGATTTTGTCTCTATGATGAGCTATCTTCCATTGGATAGATTGCATTTGCATTTTTATGTCCTTCTTACATTCCCTTATTGTCAGAATTAGTGATGTATCTATCTTCCTGTATATTTATCTTCCATAATGTCAAAAACAGATGTTATTTACTTTAAAAAATAGATAATTTGAATAATATCATCTATTTTTCTTCCTGGCCTTCAATAGTAACATTTGTGGTGACCTGGGTGGCTCAGTGGGTTAAAGCCTCTACCTTCTGCTCAGGTCATGATCTTAGGGTCCTGGGATCGAGCCCCACATCAGGCTGTCTGCTCGGCAGGGAGCCTGCTTCCTCCTCTCTCTCTGCCTGCCTCTATGCCTACTTGTGATCTCTGTCAAATATATAAGTAAATAAATAAATCTTTTTAAAAAATAGTAACATTTGCTTCCATACTGTCTAGTGAGTTTGTGTTTATTTGGTGGTATGTATTATCTAAATAAGTATACACTAAATCTCATTATTCTGCAAGGAAAACATGGCCTTGATATACTTAGCTTGTACTCAGATTATATTCTCTTTTTCTCTTTTTGCATTGTATTCACAGTTTCTCATGTACTTTGTATTGCTATTTCTGGTTACCATTGAAATGACTGGTGAGACATTATTATCATAAAAGAGAGGAGTAGATCATATAGGTCATTTTTCTAGGACCTAATTGCTTTTTATAACAATTTTTGCTTTTTATAGCAATCATAATGTGAGTGATTCTAAATCCTAATTAATTTACATTGTCGAGAGTAGAACTCCTGCCGTCATAGATAACCTGAGAATATCACCACTGATCATGGCTAGAAGAATTTAAAAAAAAAAGTCAGAGAAGAAGGGTAACTTTAAGTGAATTCCACTAACCCCCTGAAATTAAATGGTATGAAATTAAATGCATATGTGAAGGCATACCATTTATGAGCAGAAGAACCCCTAGTTTTCGGTAGATTCTTTTTTTTTTTATTATTTTTTATTGTTTTTTTTTTATAAACATTTTTATCCCCAGGGGTACATGTCTGCGAATCGCCAGGTTTACACACTTCACAGCACTAACCATAACACATACCCTCCCCAATGTC
>PISX010017347.1:18545-43755 GCA_004024625.1 Mellivora capensis | reverse complement strand
TATCATGCTTAGTGAAATAAGTCAATCAGAGAAAGACAACTATCATATGATATCCCTGATATGAGGAAGTGGAGATGCAACATGGGGGACTAGGGGGGCAGAAAAAGAAGAAAAGAAACAAGATGGGATTGGGAGGGAGACAAACCATAAGTGACTCTTAATCTCACAAAACAAACTGAGGGTTGCTGGGCGGAGGGGGGGGGAAAGGTGGGTGGGGTAATGGACATTGGGGAGGGTATGTGCTATGGTTAGTGCTGTGAAGTGTGTAAACCTACCGATTCACAGACATGTACCCCTGGGGATAAAAATTTGTTTATAAAAAATAAAAATTAAAAAAAAAACTTTGTACCTCGATTGAAAAGAATGGAGAAACTTAAGGTTAGGTTTGTAATACTTGGCATAATAATATAGCTGAAGAGGAAAAGTCTTCTAATACTTGAACCGTTAAAGCCTCTGTTCAGTCCATACTAACTGTATATATCAGTAAAGACTACTGAAATCACGGAATGGTTTTGACAAACTACAGACACTTAAAACTGCCCTGACCATGTATAAGTCAGGATAGTCTGGGTTATCTACAATAACAAACAAGCTCAAAAATCTCAACACAGGTATAATGCTTATACTACACTTCCACTGCAGGCTGGCTAGGTTTCTGCTCTACGGAACTGCCTTCCTTCCTCTATGGCCAAGGCTGATGGAGCAGCCACTGCCAGACGGGAAGGCCAAAGAAAAGAGAATGTAGTGAGGCAATTACTGATGGGAAAGTGAGATCCTACCATGTGCCCAGGAGGGGGGAAAAAAAAACCCTAAATACAGCATTTGTTAATAGCACTAATGACTACAAGGGATAAAAAGCAATGATAATGGGTATAATTACATATCATAATCTCAACAAAAAACTGTTGAATTGAATGGGAAAAGCTCTAGGAATGAAAAAAGGTCATTACTGTTTAAGTAGAAATAAAATGAATGCAAAGTCTTTCTTGCTATGAAACAACTTATAGAGTTGAAATCATGCACTAGGAAAAAGCAAAAAGTAAACATGGCCAAATTTAAGGCTATTAATATTCTCTTCACAGAATTACACCAGGATTCTTTTAATCACAATAAGGCAGAACTTCTAGGATATTAAGGTACTAAAGCCAGCTGCATGGTTTCCCTCCCCTTTTATTTCTTAATATATGAGATGCCAAGACTACTCTCCTCTCTGCTGAAAGCCCTCACCCAAAGTCATATTCACCAATGTTCACAGCTGTCCTGGACCCCAAGTATGTACCTTGTTTGGGGGCTGGAAACACATGGGGATATTGTCTGAGGCCCCAAGAAAAACCACTGCCGGGGCTGACCTTTCTGGCAATGGAGGGAAGCAGATCTTCTGACCCCTATTCTGATTTCTGCGAGAACAGAAATTATAAATGGTTTATAAGTAGCATCTAATCACATTTGATTTCTGCCTTCAGTTGATACACAAAGGGACATGCTTCTTAATCTTCTAGGAGGAAAATGAAAGCAAACAATCTAGCATAATTTCTAGACAAAAGTACTCTGTAAGGACCTTGCAAGTGTTATATATTCTCCTCCTTCATATAAATAGTCTATCTTGAGGAAAGAGTACATAGACTTTGAAATATATACATAGAATTATGTGCTTGTCTCCCTCTTCCTCTGCCCCTCCCCCTGCTCCTGTGTTGTCTCTAAAATTAATTAATTAATTAATTAAAAAACAGAGCATTTTCTCTAAGTGGCTACAGAAGAAGAATTCAGAGATTCAAAGCTTAAGAAGGGTTCAACAGGTTATGGGCAAGTACCATAACCTGTGTCAAATTTCTTGATATACAAGATGAACTTACGCTTATAGGTAACTAATAGGGTTTTCCTAAGGATAATATGAGTTTGTGTGAGGTACTTAGAATGTTGAATAGAACATAGTGTTCAACAAATATTAGTGATTTCCAAACAGAGGCATGACAATTCTAAGCAGAGAGGAGATCATGCCTTGCAAGGGATATTCAGTAGCTTGATGTTGCTTCCATACTCCTTTGTGTGGCTTTCAAACCTAGCTTCAGTGTATCTTTTCAGGCTTCTTGTCTGTATTCCTGCAAACCGACTATACAGTCCAACCCATCCAACTGCTCAACATTTCCTAACCCCATTATGCACCTTCCCTCTCATTTTGATCCCAGTCTGGAATACCAAGAGTCCTGTTTCTCTTTGTCCACCTTAGAAGGCAAACCTACAGACAAGTCCTCTACAAAATGTCCCCAGATTCTGCAGAGACTCAACTGCTTATTTCCATAGTAAGTGTCTAAACTTCAGGAAAAATTTAGTTACATGGCTGATATCTTGCATTATACTCATTAACATATTGATCTGTTTCATTTATGGATAACTTCCTTATGAAAAAGTGTATTTTAGTTGTATTCCTACAGAGCTTAGTATGAGGACTTCTATATGTTAGGAACTCAGTAAATGTTAATTGAATTCAAACTGTTCAAAAGAAGCAGACAGACCATTTAACAATCAACAAAGATAAAAGGAGAAAGAGATCATTCAATATTTATACATCATAAATTTAAACAGGTTTTGGTCTGCCCATTTTTAGAATTTTTTGTTTGTTTTGCTATATGTGCCTTTACTTGAATATTCACCTGTACAGGCTTAAAAGCAAAATTACTATCAGGATAAGAAGCCCAAATGAAATCATCCCAAACAACATATTTATGTTTATAACCTCTTGAATTTAGCAAAGTTTCCTACCTTTAAATAAAGTAGACCTCCATCACAGCACAATAGCCTTGTAGCAGCAGCGACTTAACTTGGGATTCGAATGTATTACTTCATTTGGCCAACGGCTGTCGCTATTAAATTTCTGCCTCTCTGTAAGTAATCACAAGGCAGAGTAGTCTGCCAATTTAGACATGGATGGTCTTCCTACTAATTTTCTTTGCCTTCTACCTACGGGAGGTGAAAATACTGGATTCTCACTTCCTGGGCTTTAATTCCAGCCAGCTTATTATAAGCAGTGTTGGTCAAGGGGACCTTGTTGTACATCTGCAGGGGGTACCTGGAAAAGGTTTATGTCCACAACAAAAAAGACCTCTTCCTGCCTTTGAGTATGTGGTGTGAGGGTCCGTCTGTTGCCCCACCGTTTTTTTTTTTTAGTCACAAGAGGACACACCTGAAAACTTTAAAACCATGTCACCAAAAATAGATGACAGGAGGACAGGAAAACACCCTTGTCCTGAATAACACTGCTTTACCAGAAAGTAAATCCCAAGACCTATCAATTCTGGACCTCTTTTTAAGTTAGATCATAAGTCCTTATTTTTGTCCTTTTATGTTTGGTATTTTTTTTTACTTGCAGCTGGAAGCATTCTCACAGATATGCAATTTCCTCCATATAGTCCAGATTTTACAATAAGGATACTAAGTCTAAAGTGTTTCCCAAATGATACAGTATTTATCACAATCCCAGCAGACTAAAACCGGTGTTTCTCTATTGGAATTTTTTTTTTCTCTATAAAATCCCAGTTAACAGTAATATTCAGTCATAATAAAATGATGACTTAAGGGACATTTAAACTGAAATTATGTGACTGTCTTTATAAACTGTAATACTTTGAAAGATAAAACTAATGGCAATCTTGTGCAGTTAAACATTAATATCTTGCTAATCCTGGCCCTCCCTGGTGATTTACAGCTCACTGAATACTGCTAATAAATATTCTAGTGTAATGCATGTCGATAATACTTATTGTGTAAGAAGGACTGTATCAGCTTACCTCCAAATGAAACAGCAAGACATTTGAGCTAGAAATCTTTCAATTATTTTATGACAAAGAAAATAAAGAACTTTCTATTTCAAAACTCAATTGCTATATATTGCTCAATTTTGGTTTGTTTGCCCTGAGGACTTTTTCAGCCCGACTAGAAATATATAGGGTAACTTTTTATGTATAGAACCATGCCCATACAGTCCTGTTCACTTCAGGGATATTAGCAAGACTCCTAATTCTAATATTCCTATCATCTAAAGCAGATATCCCCTATCTGTACCAACATGTAAGCATACAGAGCAGGGGAAATAGAATATATACTTGGCTTAAATAAGAGAAAGCACAAATCCTTTAAGATGTACAATTAGCAGTATCAAGATTTACTGTTTGTATATTTAACCTACTAACAGACCTTATTGCATCCTTTTAAAATGCAAGTTGTACAATAACTGGTTACGACAGAATGGGGGCGAACAGTGGCTAACTACACATTAAAGTATGTGGTTCATTTGTTGTTTTGGAAGAGAGGGACAATTAAAATTTTAATACCTTCTTTTTTTGGCAAAAGAAGGTGACAAGGTGACTCAGAACTATGATTACACATGACAAATTTCAACTCAGACCAAGTTAAGCTTTTTTTTTTTTTAAAGGAAACCTACTGACCCAGTATCTGAAGACACTAGAGAAGGTTCTCATTCAGTTTGATCCAAGAATTCAGTCAGTATCATCTGGCCTTGGTTCCTACGTGGCCTCCCGTGGCTCCAGATTCATATCTTCCTTATTACTAACAAGATCAGGAGAGAAGCATGATGTTCTTCTTTCAGTGATTCCAGAAAATATCTCCTTAAATTTCATTTCCTCTGACTGGGTCTTGGTTCATTCCTAACTCCAGTGACCAGAGTCAAAAGTGGAGATTTCTCAGGCACCTGGGTGGCTCAGTGGGTTAAGCCTCTGCCTTTGGCTCAGGTCATGATTCCAGGGTCCTGGGATCAAGCCCCGCATAGGCTCTCTGCTCAGCAGGGAGCCTGCTTCCCCCTCTCTCTCTGCCTGCCACTCTGCCTACTTGTGATCTCTCTGTCAAAAAAATAACTAAAAAATCTTTAAAAAGAAAATTGGAGACTTCAGCACTGAATTGTATGAGGTGAGAACAAAAGAGGGATTTGATTCACCAGAATCAAATTGTGGGTTTATTACCAAGAGGAGAAATAATAGGTGCTGAGTATCAAAGATGTCCACTACCATCTTTTCTTTGTAAACTAGAGTAAAAATAAAACCAAACTGACATATTCACATACATTCTTTGGATACACAAAGAAGTAATCACTTAGTTGTCATGAGACAAAAATCACTTTAAGTTTGATTGAAACTACTCATTATTCCCAAGTCTTTCAGTGTTAAAACTGAACCTAAACTATATTTTATACATATTATTTAATATATTTACTTTCTTTTCACTAAAAAATAAGTGATTTGGTGTGATGAACTCTACCATGAGGTCAACACTGCAAAGGTGTTTTCATAGAATTACAGAAGAAAAGACATGACTCCAGAAACCAAATTAAGTAATTGAGGCAAAAAGACTTACTTATATGAAGTGGCGTTGACCAATGGAATGGAAGACTCAATCATATAAAACTGTGTATTCTCGCTGTGAAATAAGTGGGGTGGACACAGAAAATGTTAAGGATTGACACTTGAACTAGAATCCTCAAGGAATGTTAGGTTTTAATCATATGAGGACAAAAGATAGTCTAGGTGGAAGGAACATCAGCCCCCCACCACCACCAAAAATTAACTAACTAAATAAAACAAAACAATGAATAAAATAAAATTTTTTTTTAGTGAGACAGCAAGGATCTCAGTTTCATAAAAACAGAAGAATAAGTGAGACACAAAGTTCTACATCAGGAAAACTGTGGAGGCCAGGTAAAGAATGACTGCCAGAACATGGTAAAAATGTGGGTAATGAAATTATGCAGAAGAGAGCTCAAACCCCAGCACTGCCATTTAACAAGTATGTGACCTTGAACCAATTACTGAGCCTCTCTGTGCCTTATTGCTTTAATCTGTTAATGAAGGTTAAGAAAACTCATCTGAAAAGACTGTGAGGACTACATGAGACAATGCATTTGAATTGCACACAGTCCCTGGCACGTGTGCTACAAGTAACAACTGTCAGTAGTTGTTAATATTACTGTGAGAGTGAATGTGATGAAAAGGAAAGATCCCGTGTTGGGCTCTTTTAGGAAAAGAAAAACAAAAGAAAACACTGCCTTACTCAATTCCTTCAGGTTACATGGAGTGGTTGTGTGTTTTTAAGGAGTAAACACAGAAAGGAAGACAATACATAGCGTCTCAAAAGAACCCGGGCACCGCAGAGAACAGAAACCATAGTCGACCTGGCTTCATAGTAACCAGACCACCACACCCCAGTGTGGTTCAGGCTCCAGGGCTCTGAGGAGACAAGAGGTGAATGTATTTCCTTCTCATAACAACCTAATAGGCTTCTCCGATGAATCTTTTTATGACAATTCTCTGCTTTTCTCTCCCTCTTAGCTTGTGCTCCTACATCCACTAAGCTGATGCTTCTCACACAGCCAGTCAAATCCTGGGAGAGAAGGTTGACTCTATCAGCCGTTCCTTGGGTAGAGCATTCTCCCCTTCACCTCTGTAGCTACTGGCCTGTAGATTGTCTGTCCTTGGATCCAGTGCGCATCCAGCTGGCAGCTGCCAATTACCAGAGTGGCATTTGAGAGAAGGCAGTTGTAGCATGGAGGAATTTATGGAAGAAATCCTACCGATGGAGCTGTGCATAGAAAGTGGGGTGTAAGACTTAGCAGATTGTATGAAGTTTGGTCTATCCAAGACACAGCAATTAAAAAAAAATTAGCTAAGAAAGTGATAATAAAAGTGATCACTGAACAATTATTCAGGCATCAATATGCTAAATGCATTAAAGAGAAGGGTGCTTGAGTAAGGCAGGTCAGCAAGGAAGTTGCTACATTTATTGAAGCTATGAGATAGTATGATGTGTGAACACCTGATCCAGGACTATCAGACTGGAAATGGGGAGGTCAAGTTGACCTGAAATATCTAAACAATACTACTCTGACTTGATAGTTGACCAGTTAAGTGGTCAAAGGCTCTTAGCATAAGAGCATAAACTCAGTGCTTTGAGAGTCTGAACAACATTGTTTAATTGTTCATGTTTTGTTATTTACTATCCCTAATTGTTGTGTATCTAACTCTAAACCTCATTTTAGGGTTATTCACAAGAGCAGCTGTACAGTGTTCGTGTGTGAAGTGAACGAGATCATGCATGTGAAATGCTGAACACAGAGTGTTATTTAATAAATGCTCCACTCGGGGTGCCTGGGTGGCTCAGTGGGTTAAAACCTCTGCTTTAGGCTCAGGTAAACCTGGGATCGAGCCCTGCATTGGGCTCTCTGCTCCTCGGAGAGCCTGCTTCCTCCTCTCTCTCCCTGCCTGCCTCTCTTGCCTACTTGTAATCTCTGTCAAATAAATAAATAAAAAATCTTAAAAAAATAAAAAAAATAAATGCTCCACTCACGTTACCTGCTTCCATTAACTCTCTAAGAAGGGAAGGAGGCCAATGACTCCGGGAGATTTACATCGAATCCATCAAAGAATCTGAGGCCTCAGGAGGGAAACCGGTCTTAAGGCAGCAGAGACTGGGTTCTGCTTTGGATGTGCTGAGAGTTTGTGGTACAAAAACAGTTCTAACTGAAAAGGCCATGAGGGCACTGAGCACACAGAAGGTCATTAACTTAGAAGAAGAGATAGAACAAGAGAATGATACTAGGAGAAAAAGATGATGATGTTGAAATAGCACAGGTAAGCTCCCCAGAGGAAAAAAGCAGAGAGATCAGAGAAAAGAGGCTTGCTCCTTTCCCAGCTAGAGGCTGATGAGGAGATGTGCCAGGAAAGACAACGGAGAAGGCTCTGTGGGACAGAGTCCCAAGATTCATTTATGGGAACATGTAATTTAAATAATTTGAACTATGCTTAAAATTATGTGTTTGTGCTTGGCCTTTTATCTCACTGCAAGAATATAATACTCTGTAATTAACTGGAAAGTTCAATAAAAATGATTTTAATTTATATGAAGTGTTCTGTGAATACTTTCCTTCAAAATAAATTATGCAGAAGTAATGCCCCTTAAGCACTACATTGTACATAAGAATATTTAGGGGATTATAATACAATGATAACACATTTTGAATTTGCTTACTTCTGTATGTTGTGTCATTAATGCCATAACAGAAAATGGAATTCATTCTCATTGAAATCCCTCAATAATTCTGTACTATTTGCTAAAGAGCACTGACTTCCACCTATTTCTCAAGCCATAAACTTGATAAGACTTTCCTTCCTTTTTTCTCAGTGATGCTACCCACCACATACATATAGTCCATCACCAAGACTCACTGCTTCTAATAGTTAATGATCTGTCAGAATATCCACATTTCTGCATTCCCAGTGCAGAAGCCTAATCCAAGCCAAGCCAATCAAATTCTCTTGCGGGGACCTTGGCCATGGCCTACTACATGCCACGTCCACTCTTCTCCATTTCCGATCCTCCTCCTCCATGTCATTATCTAGGGATATCTCATGAAAACACAAATATAATCACAAATTTCCACTCCTTATAACCCAACAAGTTCCTCCTCTAGGCTTCAGACGAACTCAAATCTCTTTGACACAACCCATATGGTCCTTCCCGTCTGGCTCCTATCTACTTCTAGAGCTTCATCTTTCACACTATCTGTCTGGCATTCTATGCCCCAGTCCTGCTCAACTCTTTTCAGTTTCTGTCTCATCCCTATTCATCTCCCTCGCCTCCTTGCTTTAGACATACCTAAGACAATCCTAATTATTCCACTTAGGTACTTTTCAAGTCTAGGCTTAAATTTATTTCTCCCGTAAGCCCTGATCCCCAAATCAGGGTAGGTGACAATGCTACCCATTACATTTTTGCCTCTGATGACACTGGTCACACTCATAACTACTTGTTTACTGTCTTTCTTATTAAGCTGCCCACCTATTAAAGGCTGGGACCATAACAGTTTTGTTTACAGCCCAAGCTGCAAAAATAGAATCTATTGTTTATAAGAAACACAATAAATACTTATTGGCTAAATTGAATTTTTGGAAGAATACTATTAAAGTAAGTGGTAGTAAACATTTATATTATTGCTGAGTAATTTCATTAATCATTTCAGTTATTTGTCTATAAAGTCCATTTATATCATGTGATATATATATATATATATAAAACAAAATATAACTAAAGGGCATACACACACACATATATTTCAAATCAGATAATAAATATTTACATATGGAGATATTTTAAGATTGTGATTCTACATACAAATTGGCTTCAGGATCATTTAAATGATTTTAGAAATATGCAAAACTCTCTTCTGCAAATAAATTCTCTTTGTAACTAAGTTCTTGGCCAAAAAAGAACTTGGTAGAATTTCTCCTGGATTCTTTCCCCCAAATTTCTCTATGATTCAAATATTCTCTTTACAATCATAAATTAATATGATTTTTCCACTACAGAAGTAATTTCTTAAGAGGGAAAAAAATTGTTTGACTTGGTGCTTGGATATTTCTGCTTATGCTAGGTAAAAGAGAAACAGCAGTGGATATGTCACAAATGAAAATGATGATTTATTGTCAAGTGTGAGTCATATGAAAAGAAAAGTATGAATGTTTGAAGCTGAGAGATATGGGAATTTCCTAAGAAATACATACCCCAGATATTCAAAGGTTACTGCAATTCAGTCCTAAAATAATAGAGCCTAAATAATTAAACAGAATCTGTCTCAGACACCCAGAATTAGACCAGAAGCCAATTAAGTATTTAATGCTATTGGGTATCATGAACTAATTCTCTCAAACTCTAGGGACAAGTTTCATTCCAACCCCATCCTAAAAATAAGAAGCTATAGACAGTCTTAGAATATTTTATTTTGTCTCAGGTTATTAATTGACTTGATTCGTGCCCTTGTGCGGGGGTAAGGGCAATAGGATACAAGCTATTACAGGGTAAAAGACACTTTAAAATTAACATATTGGTGGTCAATGAGAAGTGTTTCTTTCTTTTGAATATTTACTTCAAAAATTAGAGCTCAGTAAGTTTTCATGGTTGGTGTTAAAAAAAAAAATTAGAAATACCATTTCACTCCAGCTAAAGACCATGGGCCAGGAGCAAGAGTCCAGCGAGGCCCCAACTTCCTCGCCACCGAGGTTTTCCAGTTATGCAAGTCTTTTAGGCTTAAACTAGAGTGAAATTTTCAGATTTAATTCAAGGTTAAAGCTAAACATCCAGAATAGTACAGAAGTCAACAGTAGAGAACAGAGGACCTGTATAATCTTTACCACCCCCACCCCCTGCCCAATTTTGGACTCATCTTAGGGAAGGGATCAAAGTCCTACCCTTGCTCAGTGGGAGTAAGACAGATAAACTAAAAAAAGTGATTATTTCTGCGTATTCTTCCATACACCCTCTCTGTTTGTAGATGTCACCTTTTCCTGTTATCAGCTTGAGGTCCCAGTCCCCAGGAGGGTCTCATATCTTCTTGTCATAACTCAAGGACAGAAGTGCTTTACTATCTTCTGTTAACTCTGCTATACTGTTAGTTCTGTCCGCTGAGGATCTAGATCTCCTTCATGCCTTCATCTCAGTTTCCAGTACCTCCATTCCACTTGCTTCTATCTGGAAGCAATTATATCCTCTTGTAAGAACATGGCTTCTCTGCTTGGTTCAAGCTGGCAACTTCATATGATGCTGAACATTGCCTTCATAACCATTCCAGTTATTTTAGAAGTATATGAAACAGGGACCTTTTTCTAAAATAGGGAGTCTGCTGTCCCTGCTGGACCACAGATTCAAGAAAAACCATCCTTCCTGGACCAGATAAACTGTCCTAACCAAGGCAGACCATGATCCCCTAAAATCAAAATGAAAAGCTTCTGGGCTTTCAATTTTCCATAATATATCACTGCTAACCAATACTTTCCTCCTGGAATTCTCTCTCCTCCTTTGGCCTCCAGCATCACATACTCTCTTGGTACTCCTCTAACTCACCAAATAGTGGACCACTTATTCTTAGTCACATGTAAAGGTGCTTTCTTTTCTGTCTAGTCCATAAATGACCCTGAAGCATACACTAGCTCATCTTCTGTTTTTATCCATTGCACTGTCCTTACCCATATGCTGTCATTACCTAGAATAGCTAGACTTCTTCATTTCTGTTTTCAGCATAAACCTCCTTCTAGAACTCCATGCTTATATACCCAACTGTCTATTCAAATTTTGCTCAACTGTGCTACAGAAAATTCAACCTCAACATATTCAAAACAGAATGTCCCTTATCCCCTTCTGCACTCCCCATCTTATGAATGGTACCACTTTTCCACCATCAAATCATGAAAAAGAAGTATAGCAGATATTAGGGCCTTTTCTTCTCTTTTAATCAAATCCCACTGACTTAACCTCCTTAAATACTGTTCGTAACTTCTCCATCTCCCCCTCTTCCCTTCCTGATATTTCATAGGGGCATGTTTTCATGATCTCTTGCCCATGTGATCTTAAATGGTCTCCCTGCTCATTTTATCTTCCTCTAACCAAATCGTCACTAAAATCACTTGTTATAACACAGATCTGAACATATTATCACTAGCTTAATGCCATTTGGAGGCTCTCTTAGACCAGTGGTTCTCAACCTTTAGCATGCACTGATCACCTAAAATGTTTATTGAAACAGATTGTTAAGCCCTACCCACAGAACTAAATCAGTAGGGTGGGCCTGAAAACAGGCATCTCTAACAAGTTCCCAGGTGGTGGTGTTGATTATAGACAGAAATCACACTTTGAGAACCACTGTACAGCTTATGGTATAAATTTAACAATTCATAGCATGGTGTACATAGCGTTGTCAACCCATCTCTACAGCCCTATCTCCCTACCACCATTATATGGATCTGATAAATGGGCTCCAGATTATAAAAGTACCTCACTGCTTCTTACTTTTTTGCCTTTGCTTAATTATTCCCTCTTCCTCTTCTCCTTTCCCTTTGCCTGCCTATTTAATAACCATTCATCTTTCAAGATCCAGCTCAAGTGTCATCATCTCACTGAGATAGTCCCCAAAACTGTCTCCGCTCCCTCACTACACACAAACACACACACACACACACACACATACACACACACAGGAAGAACTGTCAGCTCCCTCCCTTGGACCTCATTTATGATGTGAACCTCCTCTTGCCACAGAGCATGTGTCATTTTATCATACTTAACTACCTGTCTTCCCCTTTAAACTCTCATGCCTTATAGACAGAAACTCTCTTAGGAGTAGGCGTTCCTCCATTACACAGCAGAAAATCTATAATATTGTAGAAATGCAACATTTGATAGTTGAATTAAAACAGATAAATATATAAGTTAAACAATTTTAAAAGTCTATATACTTTCCCACATGGATTACTCTGTATCCTTGTGTAAGGAAAACTCATAAATTAGAAAAAAATAACCAAGGGTATGTTATTATTTTTAGTATTAAGAATGATGTGGAGAAGAAAAGTAAAGCAGATTAAGCCTTCTTTCTTCTATTTAATGAATACAGACACTAAGAATAATTTGGCTAGTGAAATACCAAGCCATACAACTGACTACAAAGTAATTCCACAAGAATACAAAGACTCCAGTAATTCTATTGTATTTTTGGCTATACTGAGTAAGGCCAGCATTAATTTATAATGCATTCACCATCCTTAAATAAAAAAGATCTAGACCATCTTTACAATGAAGAGAATTCATTTTAAACAGGGCATTGAGTGGGTGGAAGGACTGGTTCAGACTATAAATTAACAGCCAACCAAAATGAAATCTTTATATTCCTATTGGGTCACTGACATAAATTCCTGTGTATTTTATAACACATTACCCAAATATTTTGAATAGTTCATATATATATATATATATATGCATATATATGTATTTCAAAAATATAACATAAGATATAATAGCCAATAACTAAAGTGTATAATATTGTATTAAGTAGACTGGAAGATTCAAAGAAAGGTCAAAACCACCACACCCTATATTTTAACAGAGGCACTAGTGGTATTTCAGACAGGACAATTCTTTATTTTTTTTTAACTTTTTTATTTAAATTCAATTAGCCAACATATAGTACATAATTAGTTTCAATTCTTTATTTTGTGGAATAGTTCAATGAATTTCAGGATGTTCAGGATTCCTGTTACCCATCTACTAAAATACTGGTAGCATCCTCTAGTATTGTAACCAAATGCCCCTACACATTCCCAAACACTTCCTAGGAGTAGTACCAGCTACAGTTGAGATTTACTAAACTAGAGGTATCTAGACAAGGAGGCTCTTTGTGAAAAATTGTGACACTCTCACTTTCTGGCTATCCCACCCCATTTTGAAGGGCACAAGAAATAAATGAAGGGTACTTTAAATTTTCTAATTTTTTTGTTATGATTGACCTTCATTTAACCCATGTAACTCACTAATTAACAAGTTTAAATGTGAAGGGTAATGGTACTATCTAATAAATAGTTATCAAAGGAATAGATATTTTTTACACTGATGTCAGCTATTATAAATTGGACAGTAATTATCAACTGGTCTGGACTCTATTGTTGGGCAACCAGCACATATCCAATAAATCATATGTTTCACAATAAAATGCCACAATGAATTTCAAAAGGCAGAAATATTGGAGAGAATGTGCTCTGACTAAATTAAATTAAATAAGCAATCAATAATAAATAGCTGGCAAATCAAATATTAAAAATTAAATAACACACTTATCACATAAAAATTAGAGATCAAAGAAGAAATCAAAAGAACAGTTAGAAAATATCCGAATAATGAAAATAAAGATAAAAAGTTTTGGGATTCAGCTAAAGCAGAGGAAAATGTGTAGCTTTAAATGTCCATATTGAAAAAGAAGACAGATTTAAAATCAATGATCTAAGTTTCTATCTTAAGAAGCTAATTAAAAATAGAGCAAGTTATGAAGAAAAAACAATAAAAATAAGAGTAGAAACCAATTAAATAAATAACAGAGGAAACTGTGGTAAAAAGAATGCCTCCCACAAAGATGTCTATGTCCTAATCCCTGAAACCTATAAATGTGTTAGTTTAGGTAGCAAAAGGAATTTCGCAAGTGAGATTAAGATCGTGGACCTTAAAACAGGGAGCTAATCCTGGGTTATCCAGGTGGGCCCAACTGTATTACATGAGCCCTTAAAAGCAGAGAACTTTCTCCAACTAGAGTCAGAGAGATGTGGCAGTGGGGAAGTCAGAGAGGCTGAAAGCCTGAGAAGAAGCCTAACTTGACAAGTCATTGCTTATCTGAAGTAAAGAGGCAATATGCAAGAAATTCCAACACCCCTAGGAGTGGCTCCCAATAACAGCCAGCAAAGAAACAAAAGAACCTCAGCTGTACCAAAGACCTAATTCTGCACAACCTGAACAACCTCAGGAGTGGATTCTTTCCCAGGGCCTCCAAAAAGGAGCATGGTCCAGCCAACACCTTGATATTATCTTTGTGAGATGAAGCTGAGAACCAGCTAAGCTGTGCTGGACCCAGAATTCTGACATATGAATACTGTGAGAAAATAAATAAATTAATTAATTAATTAATTAAGCTACTCTGTGATAATTTGCTATGACAGCAGTAAAAAATTCATACAGTTAAGGAATGCAAAAGCAGGTTTTTTGAATGATTAATACAACTGACAAATACCTAGGAAGACCAATCAATATAAAAAAAGAAAATACTAATTGTCAATAGGAAAAATAAAAGAAGGGGGATTACTACAAATCATATAAACATTAAAGGGTCAATAAGGTCATATCATATAAAACATTATGCTAACAAATTTAAAAAGTTAGATTAAAAGAACTTCTTGAAAAGCACAACTTGGGGACACCTGGGTGGCTCAGTTGGTTAAGCGGCTGCCTTTGGCTCAGGTCATGATCCCAGCGTCCTGGGATCGAGTCCCACATCGGGCTCCTTGCTCAGCGGGGAGCCTGCTTCTCTCTCTGTCTCTGCCTGCCACTCTGTCTGCCTGTGCTCGTGCTCTCTCTCTCTCCCTCTCTCTCTGACAAATAAATAAATTTTTAAAAAAAGAAAGAAAAGCAAAACTTGACAAAACTGATACGAAATATATATGTGTAGGAATTTTTATATATCATATATAAGATAATACGTTAATATATAATAATGTATGTATATCTACATATCCTTATATTCACCAAAGAAATTGAGTTTGTAGTCAAAATTCTTCCAATAAACAAACTTTTAAGTCCTGATAATTTCTCTGATGAATTGCATTGAACATTTGCGAAAGAAATAATAACAGTCTGGGGCACCTGGGTGGCTCAGTGGGTTAAAGCCTCTGCCTTCAGCTCAGGTCATGATCGCAGGGTCCCGGGATCAAGCCCAGCATCAGCCTCTCTGCTCAGCAGGGAGCCTGCTTCCCCCTCTCTCTCTGCCTGCCTCTCTGCCTACTTGTGATCTCTGTCAAATAAATAAACAAAATCTTAAAAAAAAAAAAGAAAGATATAATAACAATCTTACTTGAACTGTTTCAGAAAACGAAGAAGGAAGAAATTTTCCCTGACTCATTTTATAAGACAAGCGTCCACTTTATCAATCAAAGGCTGATGAAAGTAAATAGAAGAAAAATTATTTACCTATAATTTTGCACATAGATGGAAAAAAAATCTTAATAAAATTATAGCAAAAGTAGTCCAGAAATACAACCAAATAATGTACACAGGGACCAGATAGGACTTCTCCTTGGAAGACAAGAACCATTAAGTAATTCATCATATTAACAGAGTTTTAAGAAAAGAAAAGCTATGTTATCTTCACAGATACAGGAAAAGGATTTAGGAAAAGACAACAACTATACATAATAAAAATCATAAACAATTAGGAATAGAATTTCCTCAAACTGATAAAAAGCATCCTTAACCTACACCTAACCTTCATACTTACTTACTTAATAACTGACACTCTTTCCCTAAGACTGGGAACAAGGCAAGGATATCTACTATCACCACTTCTATTCAATATTGTACTGAAGCTCCAGCCTGGTTTTATTCATAAATGACATGATTTTATTTTTAAAAATCCCAAATAATCAAAGAAAAAGATATCAACACTAGTAAGGGAATTTAATAAGGTGACCTTCTTATAGGTCAATTTACAAAAACCAATTATATTTCCATAGATTAACTTCAAATAAAAATGAAATTAAGCAAACAATACCATTTGCAATAGCATTAAAAAGCAAAATGCTAGAAATAAATTTAACAAGGAATAAGTAAGAGCTTCACACCAAGAACTACAAAAGACTGCTGAGACAAATTTAAAAATAGACTTCTACCATGTTCATAGCTCAGAGGAATCAACATTATTAAGAGGGCATTTCTTTTAAAATTAACCTCTAAATGTAATGCAATCAAACAAAATTCCAGTGAATTTTTAGTTGAAATCTGTAGCTGACTATACAGAAGTCAAAGGATTTAGAACAGCAAAATCAAAACAAAAAAAGAACCCTGAAAAAAAATAATGAAGTTACAGGGGTGTTTTTGGTTTTTGTTTTGTTTTGTTTTTACTATCAGGTTTCAATACTTGCTATAAAACTACAGTGAAAAAGTACGATATGGACACAGGAACAGACAAATAGGTCAATGGAACAGAAAAGAAGCAGAGATCAACTCAAATATACAGGGTCGACTGGTATTTAACAAGGACACCAAGGCAATTCAAAGAAGTGGTGGAAGATCTTTTGTAAACAAATGGTGGTAGTAGTAGATATCTGTACAGGGGAAAAAAATTTTCCCCATTGTCATAACACACCCCAAAATGATGTCCAGATGGTCACTAACATGATGAGCAGTTTAAAATCTAAAGTATGTAATGTATTTTATGCTTGCTGAAGACCTCTATTGCACACCTAAGGTAATGGGTTTCAACTATACTTTAATTTTAAAAATGTTAAAATTGTAAAGCTTCAAGTGGAAAACAGAATATCTTAATAATCCTGAAGTAGGAAATGGTTTCTCAAGTGAGGATCAAAAACATTAAAGATAAGTGAAAAATATCATCTGAATTTCATCAAATTAAAAACTGCTTACCAAATGATATTCTTCACAAAGATTAAAAAAAAAAAAAGCACAGGCTGGAGAATATATTCTCAAGACAGTGTCCCGGTATCTGCATCCAGAGCGTAATACAGAACACTTACAACTGAATAATAAAACACAATTTAAACATGAGTAAAAGCCTTGAACAGAAAGTTCACAAAAATAAGGGATAGAATGTTCAATAAGCACATAAAAAGATGCTAAACATCTTAAATCATCAGGAAAATGGAAATTAAATTCACAATGATAAACCACTTTGCACATGATAACACCAAACATTGGCAAAGACATGAAGCAAGTGGAACTCTACTACATTCAAGTGGGAGTGCAATATGATTCAACCAGTGTGGAAAATCGTCAATGTCTTGTCATGTTAAAATTATACCTAACAAAGAACCCACCAATTTCAAATACTTAAACCAAAGGACTTAAAGAAGAATGTTCATAGTAGATTTATTCATAATAGTAAAAAACTGGAAACAATCCAAAAATCCACCAACAGGAGCAGAAGAAACACATTATGGCATGTTTATTCAATAGAAATGTTACTCAGTAATAAGAATTAACTAGTGATACATGCAATAACATGCTTGAATCTCACAAACAGGTTGTATAACAAGTCAGAAGGAAGAATGATTTTATGATTCCATTTATACAACATTCAAGAGCAGGAAGAGGTAATTTATACCTATAGAAATGATAACTGTGAATGCCTATGAAAGCAAAGATAAATTAGAAGTTGGGGTAAGGATTTTCTGGTTGAGGAACGCCTGGGTGGCTCAGATGGTTAAGCATCTGTCTTCAGCTCAGGTCATGATGCCAGTGTCCTGGGATTGAGTCCTACATAGGGCTCCCTGCTCAGTGGGGAGTCTGCTTCTCTCTCTGCCTACAGCTCCCCCTGCTTGGGCTCTCTAGCTCTCTCTCTCTCTCTCTCGCTGACAAATAAATGAGAATATTTTAAAAAGAACAATAAATTAGAATTTTCTGTTTGAGATGGTGGTTACATGGATGTAGACATTTGTCAAAACTTATAGAATTCCATATGTAAGATCTGTATATTACAAAAGGTTCACCTCAAGAAACACATATTCCTTTTGAAAATCCAAAAAGGCGGAAGGAGGAGTT
This sequence comes from Mellivora capensis, assembly GCA_004024625.1. Classification (NCBI taxonomy): domain Eukaryota; kingdom Metazoa; phylum Chordata; class Mammalia; order Carnivora; family Mustelidae; genus Mellivora; species Mellivora capensis. The sequence goes on along the minus strand of PISX010017347.1, from coordinate 25,617 downwards.
ATCCAGTGAAATGCAGTAGAATTGAGAGACAATGTTTAAAGTCTATTTGGACATAAAGATCATAAACTTTTAGCTATAACCCAAAAGGAACAATTAATCAAGGAATAAGGATATAAATTTTACTGTGCTTACTTAGAACATTAACATTTCAGCTGATTCTTCAAATAAAATATAGTAACACATTAAAATGTTTATATTCTTGTGACTGTCATCCATCCTATAATTTATATATTCATAATCAATAAATAACATAAAGTATTTCCTTGAATTAACTTACTAGTCTATAAGAGTTTGGGATAAGACATTAATTTAACCCTCAAAACTGAAATGTGAAAGTCTACCAGTGTTTTAGGCATGTTTCTCCTCTAATAATTTTTAAGGTTTAAATCTACTGTTGGTATTAGTGTTGTGCATCTGTAGATATCTGGGCGAATGTATATGTATATATACATGTATAAATCCATAAAATATCATTTATGTTTTAGGATGATATCATGCAACCCAGCTCCCAAAGGAGATGACACTCTGAATGAAGCATGGGTTGTGAAGAATGAGCTAAATAGTGCTATTCATCTCATTGTGGAAGAACTCTGATTTTCTATTTCTTAATATGGCGGGTTAGAAAAACTTGAGGGATGTATGAATTAAGATCTGCCTCTTATTCTGTAAGAGAAACCTTCCAGATGTAGATATCTTTGACACACATAAAAGAATGAAAAATAGCTACACCTGAAATAGTTAATTTCAACTTGTAAAGGGTTATTCAATACATATACTATTTCAATTGATAAAGGGTTAACATCCTGCACTAGGAAGCCAAAAGTCAAGTACTAATGATCAGAGCTAAAGCTGAAGGAACTTTCACTATGGATGGGGACAAGCTTAAAGCTTCTGAGATTTCCAGGATTCATTGTGATGGAAATTGTTTTTCCTCTAAATTTTTTTTTCTTAATTTCTAACATTTTCTCTTAGCCTGAAACAGTGCTAGAAAAACAAACAACTTCTCAATATATGTATGATGAGTGCATTCATGAAACAAATGAGAGAGTGGATGGGGGAGAGAGAGGGCTGCCATGGTGTGCCCCTGGGAGAATGGCAGTACCATGGTCACAGAAGAAAACCTCTGACTTGAGAAGGGTTGACCCTGGAAAAAGTCAAGAATGTCTTCTTACAGAATCAAACAGTAAGTCCTAAAATTAGACACCCTAACCCCTGCCCTCAGAGAATACTTCAATGGAATGTCCTTTCCTAGTGTTACTTGGCTGAGAATATTTGGGAAATTTTTCATCTGGGTCATCAGATGTTCTAGCCTCTGAGTTAGAAAATCCACTTAGATGGCAGACGTTCCTTAGAGCTCAATCTCAACAACGCTCCTGATGGAAAGGACATCAATGCGGGGATAATGAAATGGACAAGAATCAACTGATAAAAAGAGGGAATAGGTGGGCAGGCTTCAGTTCTAATTTAAAGGTGTGCCCTTCAGGGGCGCCTGGGTAGCTAAGTTGGTTAAGTGTCTGCCTTCTGGTTCAGGTCATGATCCCAGGGTCCTGGAAGAGAGTCCCATGTCATTGTACTCTCTGCTTCTTGCTCTCCCTCTGCCTCTCCCCCAGCTTGTGCTAGCTCTCTCGCTCACTCTCTTTCTCTCTCAAACAAGTAAATAAAATATTTTTTAAAAATAAAGGTATGTCCTTCAGAAGTGTGTCCAATACACAATATCACTTTTATCGCATTGTGTTATGATGCTAGATCTTTGGTGGGAGCTACATAAAAAGATCTTCCCATAACCCTCCAGATATAAGGCTTTTCTTTTTCAGCTCAGAAATTCATATTTGGGCAAATTTCATTTGGATATTTGCAGCCTATCAAAGATAATGATTTCATCCTCTGAGCTCTAGGCTCACTTTCTTCTTTAAGTAATGAGGATATGAATTTTCTTTTGGAAAGAGCAAGGAAATTGAGGAGAGTTCTTATGGTCCCTCAAAAGTGATAAGATACTCTCCAGCAGAGTTTGCCGGCTTCTGTCTTGTTTGAGCAAATAACTTACATATTCTGGGTTTTATTTTTTCATTTGAAAACCAATATCATTAGAATCAAATGGCATTTTTCAAGGTGGGGGTATAGATGCTAACCCTGTGCGGTATTGAATAAGCAACTGTATTGTCAGAAGTTTTTAAGAGATGTTGCTATTTTGAAGACCTGTATTACAGAGGAGAAAGGGGTGCCTTTTTCAACCATAAGCTGGAGACTCCACACTCCAGTTCCTTACCACACCAGAACCAGGACTCCTTGTGTATCTGAGTACAACCTCAAACCTCCACCCACAGCTAGCAGTGAGGAGGTACTCATCTCTCAGCAGCAGAGGGGAAGGCTGACTTTATAATCTTAAGTCAGCAACTTTACCAAAGGCTATTTAGAAAGAGTTCTGCCAAGATACAGATGAAAGAGGCACATCATCTATATAGTAAAATATTAATCAGTAAAGTTTTGTTATCAGTAAAGGGGTCACGGTGTGTTTCCAGGGGATAATAAACTGTTAGCTGAGACTTTAATGTTCTGAATATGTGACATGAAGTTCTACGCTTTTGGAAGCCACTTATCTCTTTAGTGATTCTTTAAGTGTAAAGGATTCAGGTTCAAAGAATTCTGGCAAACAAGGCTTTCTACCCCTGGAGAGTGTACTTTCGCAAACTGAAGGCTGTCTGTAAACTGTGTTTAGCTCTGTGCTTCCCAAACATCTGTACCCATGAAGCCTGTAACACGTACTTGCCTAACATGGAAATAACTTCCTTAGAACAGTCTTCAAGAAACACTTAACCCCAAATGATTTCTCAGATCTGATCTATATTCTGAAAAGACGCTCAAACTGAGTAGTCTTTGATCTGCAGCCTTCTAAACTAGTGCAAAATTAACAGTATTTCACTGGCTCCTTATACGTTTCGTATTTCCTCTCTCACATGTTTTAAATGATCTTCACAGCTCCACAAAATGGGTTTTATTCTAAAATTGAGTTTTACCGTTCTAACCTGATGCTGAGAAACCACGACACTCCAAAACTTCTGCAAATGATTTTAGTGGAAAATCATCTGATATCAGAAAAACAGTACAACAGCTCAGTTTGTTAAGACCTTCTCTGGCTGGAGCCACACCACCCTTCCATGTCCCCAAGATGTTAATTCTTTGAAAATGGCCACCTAAATCCCCCCATGCTTCCCACACAGGCGTGTGCAGTCACTACCCTTGCGCTACAAATGACTCCTGCTTTCCTCATTCCCTCAAGATTTGGAGAAGTGCTATAAAATGGGAAGAACACTGGTTAGAACTAGACACTCCAGCGAGCCAATCCCTCTGCAAGTTTCTTTTTGTAATCTCATGTACTCCTCTGTAAAGGAGAAAGGAAATCTCTGCCTCCCAGGGACAACAATATCTTGATGAAGAACAGACATTCAATAGACTGATCTCCCCTTCAGCACCACCCCCCTCATTTTCTTACACCATTATCAGAATGCCAACAACCAAAAATAAAGACTGCATTGATATTTATTGTAATAAACCTTTATCTTGGAAAATAATGGTGACTAGTTTAAGAAGAGCCATCATCTCTGCACCACCATTACCCATAGCCCTTTCTGCAGAATGTAATCTTCACTACGGGACAAAAACAGTATTTTCCAAGACTCTGCAGGGTATTTGTGCATATATATATGTGCATATATATTTATAATGGGGTAGAGAGCTTTGCAAAAGACTCCCATTTCTCAGGCAGAGAGGCCTCAGGACTGTGCTAAGATAAGAGTTGCCAAGTGAACAAAAAAGGCCAAAAATTCACACCTCTTCAGCGAAACTCAGTAGCACTGCATGGCACTATTTTGAAAAACAAAGGATATCCATTCCTTCATTCATTCATCAAATAGACACTAACCACTGGTCAGGAGTCAGAGGAGTAAAGGAAACTGTGGTTTGTCCATCTATATCCTTAATTGCTGCCAGTTGCGGGGGGTGGGGGGGTGTCTTCCTCTGTCCCGGGGGCAGTGGGGTAGCCCACAGCACAGTGAACAGTGGCTCATGGCAGCACTAAAACAGTAGGGAAGCATGTGGACTGGTGTCTGTGTGAGACAGCCTCTCTCCTTACTGAATAAGCCGAGGGGTTATCACTCTCCTTCAAAAAGGGGCTTCCCAACTCAAACAGACTGAGTCTGGGTGATTGTTTTTTTTTTATATTTTTTGCAGGAGTGATTCCAGAAAGTTAAGGCTCATGTACTTGCGCATTATTTAGCAAAAGATGGCCAGTTTATTATTATTATTATTATTATTATTATTACTGGATGTATATCGCACTGAAAACATTAACTGTTTCTTAGGAAAATTATGTGGTATAGCACTGAATGCTAAGTGCTAGAGAAGTGGAGCTATCCGTATTGTTTATATCAAACTTATTCGTCACCAAAGCCGGATTCTGAAATAAAAGATTTTGGGTTCTTTCTTTTGATGTTCGCATAGAAAGAACCTTCCCTCAAATTACTGGTGGCTTAGTGTGTAGGCAGTGCAGTCAAGAGTGTTTTAGTTAATGTATGGTTTGTTTTGCAAAGACTTTTGAGCATTTAAAAGGAATGTTCACGAATTTCCAAATGCTATGTTTGCTTTAGCAAGACACTCAGAGTAATCATTACCTCCAGCTGTGATTTCCATCTTCCCCACTGCTGCTCCCCTGTGTACTTCTTTTATATCTGACAGACATTCTGCATTTTTAGCCTCCCTGACAATAATTATGTAGTTGGTGAGCAGCAACCATTAAGTTTGTCTGCATTTAGTTCCTACTTAGTCCCAATTACAGGATCATGAAGCACTTCAAGAGGTAACACAAAGTCAAGCATTACAACAATGAAAAACTGGGAATTTAAATAAAAAGGAGGGGGGAAAAGTTATTTTGAGGGAAGTAGAAAATGGAACACACTTTTTCATTCCCTCAAGATTTGCTGTTAGGTACCTTAGAACAAATGATTTGAAAATAATTATGAAATGACCATTAGAACACATATAAGCTATAGTAAAATGTGTATGAGATTTTTAAATCTTCTGAATCTTCTTCTTTCTTAAATATTAGAACATTTTAACATCATTGTCCCTAAACAGTTGCTAACTAGTAACTCCAAAGTTGTTTCTTGCCTGTTTGCTTCTGTAGTATCTCAGTGATGATTATCCCATTTTAAGACTCTGTCCAACATTTCCTTCGCAGCAGTTTAGGAATAAAACAATATAATTTAGATGCAATTCTATATTAATTTACTTGAAATAAGGAAATAAAGTCAGAATCTTAACAGATTAGAACTGTGTAGCCATGTTTTCAGCAGGCATATCATTTATAAGTGTCAGTGTGTACATATGTATTTTAGCTTACATTCGTGGGAGCTAAACATAGCCGATCAAGCTAGACACAGCTGATCTTAGTAATGATTCTTTCCTTCCTCTCACTGTTTTTTTTTTTTCTTGGTACAAATATTTTTATGAAAACTATTAATAAGAAAAACAACAGATAGTATTTTCTTAATCCATCAAATTCCAAATTAACTTAGGGAGTTGTGAGATGTATATGATATACACACTCAAAGACTTTTCTCCCAAAAATATGAGACCTGCCATTCAAGTATCAAATGAGACAGTGGACCAAAATTTATTTCTCCTAACTCCCTATCAATTTGGAATTTGACAGATTAAAAAAAAAAAAAAAACCTGTTGTTTATCTTATTAAGAGTATTCACTGAAATAGTTCTACCAAAAAACTGCAGTGACAAGCAAAGAAATAAAAAGAAATAATCATTCCTAGTATCAGCTATGTCTAGCTCCCAAAAATGTAAGTTCAGAGAAAGTCTACCTCCATTTATATAGCTCTTGGTTACATATAATTCAGATGTCAATCAGAGAGAGTAAAAAACCATATATATACATTTTATTCTTTAGATATTAGGATTACAAAGACACAGCTTTGGAAACAAAAGGATGGGAAATACTAAATAATATCTCAGCATCTTGCACTTCAAAATTGCAGAGAAATTTCATGGCAACAAATATGATCTTGAATTGTATATTTCTATTAACTTTAATGTTTTTTGAAGTTTGGGATTAGAAGACAGGTCAAAGCACAAAATGGAGAGAGGCTGCTTCCTTTGCCACATTAGTAATTTATAGGAAGCACCTGAACTTTGGCACGGACTATCTTTGCAGTTAAATAAGAAAATATATTATTCAGTCAAGATATTGCAACATATAAGAAGTCTGGGGCTTCTGTACCAAAATTCTTATTATTTACCGGATACTTTCCCAACCATAACACAGTAAAATTTTCTTCTTTTGGGTTCTTTCTCATTGACTAAAGGAAATTGGCTGAATAGAAAATAATGGGAGAAGCCAAAGTGAGATAAGATTCAAGCAATTATTACTGAACCATTTTCTAATGGGACCTAACATGCTATCCATCATAACTTCATCCTTAATTTATACTGATGATCTCTTTATATGTCAACCATCTTTACCATCCCTTGTTGTACTTATAGCTTCTCTAGAATTATGGGTGATCTGTGCTCCCTTTTAGATATGATGAGTTCTATTTTCTTATTAGTCCCACTGTCTTTCTATTTTGATCTCAAATGTAGAAGTAATTCCTTATGAGCATTAATAGTCACAATTCAAAACAATTAAGTTAATCTCTTATCGCCTATAGTTATAATGCTATGAGTTGGGGTATTCACTCTTGGAAACCTACTTCACACCAAAAATTATCAAAACTGATTAGCAACATGAATAGAGAGAAAATAGGTTAAAAATGTAAGGCTTATAAACTTTGTTTTAAATATATAAAATTGAACATAGTACAATGAAATCTGGATCAGAGCAGGGGTTTTTTCCCCCCTCTTTTAAATCTCTCTAAAGTAGGGATGCCTGGGTGGCTCAGTTGGTTAAGTGTCTGCCTTGCCTCAGGCCATGATCCCAGGATCCAGTCCCACCTCGGATTCCTTGTTCAGCAGGAAGCCTACTTCTCCCTCTGCCTGCAGCTTCCCATGCGTTATGCTCTCTCTCT
>PISX010017347.1:0-18445 GCA_004024625.1 Mellivora capensis | reverse complement strand
AGGCGCTCCTGTAAGTGTGTTTTGTTTTTTTTTTAAACTCAATTAATTAACACATAATATATTATTGGTTTCAGAGGTAGAGGTCAGTGATTCATCATTCTTATACGATACCCAGTGCTCATTACATCACATGCCCTCCTTAATGTCCATCACCCAGTTACCCCATCCCTCTATCACCCTCCCCTCCATCTACCTTTGGTTTGTTTGCTGTGATTAAGAGTCTCTTATGCTTCGTCTCCCTCTCCAATTTCATCTTGTTTTATTTTTCCTCTCTTTCCCTACGAACCTCTGTTTTGTTTCTTAAATTTCAAATATGAGCGAGATCATACTATAATTGTTTTTCTCTGATTGACTTATTTCTCTTGGCATAACACCCTCTAATTCCATCCACATCTTTGCAAATGGCAAGATTTCTTATTTTTTTAATAGTTGAGTAGTATTCCATATGGTTTCAAATTACACTTCATGGTCCACTCTATGGTACAAATATATTTCAGAACTCTTCAGATAAACTTATGGCTGGTTGGGACTTCAAAATTGGTTAAAATGTTAATTTTCTCTAAAATGTATGTATTAAGTCCAAAGAGAGCTCCACTTAATAAGTCTGAGTCAGGAGTCTATGTTTCTCACTATTGTCCCTAAGATTGCCTCACCCCCTATTCCAAGAGCATGTCCCTGAAGAGGAACCATCACCAACTGGGCTAAAGGACAGCCTGATCTCTTCAGGCATAATAGAAGGCAGAAAAAAAAAAAAAAAAAGGAAGCAAGAGGCAAAATTAGGGCCACATACCCACTTTAGCCTAGGTTTTGATGTACACATTAGACCTGTATCCTTCATCCTCATTTTACAGATGGGCACATTCAGATTCACTGTGGGGAAGAGCTCTCCATTTGAAACCAAGCCTTTAACCCTAGGCTAGGATTAAAAACACACGGGATCCCTCCTTGGAAAATATGTTTTAGAGTCAGGGAGAGACACATATTCAATCACAAACTCAGTTTCACCCCAGTTTCTCTCTAGACTAGCAGAAAACCCAAACTGCCATGTTTTGAAGGCTGCCATGATTTTGTTACTTATGCATTTTAATTCTTCCATAACATTTTATTAGAGAAGCTTTAAATTTGTCTTTTTCCTGACAGAAAACAAGCAGCTATGCTGTTTAAATACAAACTTACGAAAAGTGTTCTTACTGAAAGCTCAATATTTAGTAATCCAAATAAAGGGAAGGACACTAAAAATACTTAATAGTGGGATATATATTTTGTTTCCTTCAATTTCAGAATCGAAGTTCTTACTTTCAATGAAGAACCACAGAGCGGTATCTTGTACTTTAAAATCTCTTAAACAGGCTTTTAGAGAAATAATGGACCTGAATGGTGTGCCTTATCAGTAAAATACAGTTCATGCTAAATTCAGAAATCAAGCATTGAGTGGAACAGATGTATGGTCTTTAAGGGCCATTTATTATACCAATCCTATTAGAAATAATAATAATGCAGCTTCTCTCCCTTAATAATATTTTGATCCTCATCCTTTTGCTACACATAATACCATAAGTTAATACTTTACATGAAAATCCATTTCCAGGACAATCCTATTGGGCTGCTGTGCTATAGTAAACTCTAATCTCTGGAAGAGAGGGAAAGTGCCATAAGGGATAACAAAGTCTACCTTTCAAATACAGATTGCTATTTTCTTTTGCATTTAGTAGAGGAAAAGAAGGAATAAAGGGGGCACCTTTCAAAAGATTTATTAGAACACCAAATAAAAGACTAAAAATCAAGATAATCCCCCCCAAGTAGGAGACCAAACCACCCAAGCCCAGGACAATGAAAATAGATGTCATTTTATTGAAGTGAATAAATGAATTCTAAACAGGAATTTGGCACAGAATGAAAGATGACATTATAGCCTTTAAGAACCTTTCAATCCAAGGCAGACAGTTTATAAAAATATGGCTATATGTATTCATGCAGTGCTGTATTTGTCAAATTGTTTACAAGTAATTTTATAGCTTCCTCCTACACAAACATTCATAGGGCACAGATGAATCACATTAACAGAAGAAAGGCTGTTACAAACAACAGTGAGCATGGTTTTCCACTTCCCTGTTCCCTCCCTCACCCCAACTCTTCTAAAAAGGGAAAAACAGAGACAAAAGCATTTCTAGAAAACAGAGCCCAGGGGGATAACTCAGCCTACATGTGTCCCTCTTTGTCTCGGTCATTTATTCAGCAAATGCTTTTTGAGTACACAGGATGCACCAGGCGAGCAGATGGGGCTGGGAATACAGTAAGGAGCATAACACAGTTCATCCCTCCAAGGAAATTGTTGTCTAAGGGGAAGAGAAATCTACAGACTCTCCAGTACAGTGCACTAAATTCTCTGCTTTGAATACTGTGCTCTGTGATAGCAAGTCAAAAAGCTGAGAGCGCCTGGAATTAGAAAAGACAAAAATGGTCTACATGCAGAGGGAGAGATGGGGCTGGCGTAAATACGGTAATTTCATTTATCATTTTAGATCAGGGAATGTGGTAAGATAGTCTACAACCACCTGGCTCCCCAGTCCTTCTCCCTGCTCCTACATTCTTCCCATCCATCCCCCATATCCTCCTAACTTAGAACCCAAGATAGTTGCCCTAATTTTTTGTGTGTGTCCTACAGATAGTTCTCTAAAAATAAGAGATAAAATCAGTCTGGGAAAAAATTCAGTTGAGTGCATGTGCCTGCAAGACTTTTTCTCCCAGGGACTCCTAGTTCCCTAAACCCAGGAACACAGACTATTAAAGCAGAAGTTTCATCTGAGACATTAGAATAAATAGATATCAGACACTAAAGCAGGATAGATACAAGACCAACAAATGAATTTTCCAAGGAAACTGGCAAGTATAGTATAAATTTAAAATGGTGTTTCACTATATCCAGATTAAGAATCTAAGAATCAAGTGAGAATCTGGGGGAAGGATTTATAAGAAAGATTTGTATGCCAAGAGGAATTCTACAGAAACTAGGTACCCCAAAGCGAGGGAGGGAAGATTTTCCTCTTTGACCAAAGGCAAAAGGAATGATATTCAAAGGGATCTCTCCTCACAGTGAAAGTGACCCAGTAAACTGGTATCTGCCTTCCACCTTTTCCTCTGCTGGGTAAGCAGGACAGATGGGACAGGGAGCTGCTTTGATGGTGCCAAGAATGAGAGTTGCTTCTGTATTAGGATTGTTCTGCCTTCACAGAATCTGTATGGGCGAAGAGCACATAGGTATTTTCTTTGACCAGATGTGGGCCTTATCAAAGAGGGCACCAACAAAAATGGCTAAAGAGGACTGCCCTGAGAAGAAACCATCCAGGAAGCCACTGGAACTCCACAGAGAAAAGGTGGTAGAGGAGACCTCCGAAACTTTAGAACGTAGGAGACAAGAGAAAATAAGAGGTGAAAACAGTACTCACAGTAGAGGAAGTACCATCCTTTCTGTTCTGGTGGGGAGGGAGAGGACAGGCTCTGGGAACCCATAAAAGTGCTATTCTGAGAGTTAACACTAGATGGTCACCAAGTTCCCAGGGTGAACTGCCAGTGTGTGACACCACCAATCAAGATAAACCTTTCTCACACTTCCCTTCCTCTTTCCTTGACCTTCATGGTGAGAAATGAAATAGAGCAAAAGAGGAAAAAGAGGAATAAATAAAAAGTTTGAAACAAGGATCTTAGGGGGAAAGTTTCACAACTTGGGGAAAGGGGCAAAAAGGACGACTGCTTGTCCTTTCCATGTTGCCCTTGAGCAGTGGCTGACAGGTTTCCCCAAGGGGAATTACGATGTCACTTACTATCTCTACTAATTAGGGCCCAGACTCTAGAATTCAGCATTAACTTAAAGATTCCTGTCCAGGAAAAAATATAACCCAAAAGGTACAGTTCCAGGATAACCTGTTAGGAATTTAGGAAACTTAATTCAGCTTTCCTTATCTTAGTGACTCTATCTATTCCAGAAATGTTCTTAAAGCATCTTTATCATCCCAATTATTTCCTCATTAATGAGTTAACATAAATTCCTGACAGGTGCTCACTTTAGAATTGCATGAGAGTCATGTTTTAAACTTTTTTTCTTTTTTTTTTTATAAGTCGTTAAACTTCTTAAAAAACACTTTGTTGAAGAGACAACCTTTCTCTGTTTCTCATTGCCAACCATAGCCTGCTGCAGAATCCCAGCCAAGAAAGGAGAGAAGATTTAACTACAATTCAGCTCCGAACTTTTCACTAGTACATGTGACTATTCCTTCAAATTTCTGAGCTAAGGCCATAGTAACAATAAGGGGTGACTTTAAAGGTTTCAGTAATCTGAAAATGATCATAAATATCAGTATCTGTCAAAATGACTTTTCAAGGGATAGAAGAATACTTCCTTCAATATTTTTTAAAGAGAAGCAATAACAGAAAATTAAAAATGGTCTTTGATAAAAAGCCCACGAGTCCTGTTTGTTCTGCTATATAAGCTACACTACACTGTAGTCTTCTAAAACTACAGAAGGGTGATAGAGAGGTTCACACGGCCCACTAGGAGAAAATCAGAATACATATTTCTTCATTATTCTAACCATGATGTCTCGATTTCGGTTAAAAAAAAAAAGGTTTTATATATAATTGATGTATGTTTCTTTTAAATACAGAGAGCACAGTTAAATTCAAAAGCACTATATGTGCTAAAAAATATATTGCACTGACCCAGGTATTCTTAAGAATATAAAAAGCCAGCTCCAAAAGTAATAATTTTCATCAGAACAATTTCATTTGAATTCCACTTCATCCAAATGATACCAATAATGTATATTTCTTAAGCAATTATAAAAGCAGATGGAATCTTATTATAGATTTTTGCATAGCAACAGTGAGATTAACTATAACCAAAGTTGAGATGACCTATAAAACCTGGTACAGCTTGTGCTATAAAGATTCTAACATTTTAACACCCTAAACACAGAAATTCGAATACAATAAAATGCAGAACTACGAATAAATAAATGAAATGTGTTTAAACACACTTCCATTAAACACAACCTTTGAACATAATATAAAAAATTAATATACCTAATTCATTAAGAGTAGTAATGCATAATAACATCATGTTATGCATGGTTTATAGTTCACACAGGAATGAGTATAATCCCTGGAATCCAGTCTGAAATTTGGGGTCTACATAGATTCACGATCAACATAGAGTCTAGCTCTAAACCTACTTCTTACTGGCTGTAGAATTTGGGGAGAAAAGTCACATAGGCTATTTTAGTCCCCATCTCATCATAATGCCTACTGCAAAGTGTTTTGAGTACTAAATATAACAAAGACAGTTTATACAAATTATTCTACATTCTTCTAAATCCTGTGTTTGTATTAATATTAGAGTTTCTGTTAAATACATATTTTCTTCTTGGGGAAGGAGTACCATTTAAATATAAAGGTTCTCCCTGAAACCTAATAGATTAGAGGGAGAAGACATAATATGCCATTTCAGAAAGCTCCAATATGATTAACTGGGACTTTGAACTTGAGAAGTGAAGAAGGAAATGGAGAACCATAAATGGAGGGCCTGAACTCTTCTACAGCTTCTCCTCATTTCTGGCCTGTGGAGTGAGAAGGCAAGGATCACATTACTCCAGCACATGCAAGAGAGAGCCAGACGCAGCAGCTTTTACCAACCACGGGCAATGGCTCCCAGATAGCAGAGCTCCCCGCTAGAGTCCTGGGTGGAAGCCAGGCAGGCACTCAGAGTTCTGGACTATAAGGAAAGTCTTCTCTGCACGTCCCTCTCCATTTTATCTTTTACTGCCCTGGATCCACTGAAGACTGGTGCCAGAGCAGAGAAATTTAGGAGTTGAAGACCCACCATTCCACGAGATTGACATCGCAGAGGGGTGACAGAGAAGCCCTTGTCAAAATTTAGCTCCACAGCAACTGATGGAAAGCAACTGGATAACATCTCCCCTTTTTAGACTGCATCTTCGTTAAGCACAGCACAGAGAATAAATAAAGAAGCTAAAAATCAGAAAGAGACAAGGGAACAAATCTAAGTTTTTTCATATTTTAAGAAAATATCTTGTTCTTTGGGGACACAAGGAAAAATATTGATAAAAGACAAACATGTTTTTGGGGTGTCTGGGTGGCTCAGTGGGTTAAAGCCTCTGCCTTCGGCTCAGGTCATGGTCCCAGGGTCCTGGGATCGAGCCCTGCATTGGGCTCTCTGCTCAGCAGGGAGCCTGCTTCCTCCCTTCTCTCTCTCTCTCTCTCTCTGCCTACTTGTGATCTGTCAAATAAATAAATAAAATCTTAAAAAAAAAAAAAAGACAAACATGTTTTGAGTCACATTATTCCATTGCATAAGAAGATATGCTGCTTCTTCTGGAGTAAAAATTGAGATAACAACAAAAGCAAATAGACATGAGATTACTTATAAGTAGCAAATGGTAACTTTGAACTCTTAAATAATAGATTGTATTAAACTAGTTTCTCCTGTACTTTCTTTTTTTTTTCTTTTTTTTTTTAGATTTTATTTATTTATTTGACAGACAGAGATTACAAGTAGTCAGAGAAGCAGGCAGGGAGAGAGGAGGAAGCAGGCTCCCGCTGAGCAGAGAGCCCGATGCGGGGCTCAATCCCAGGACCCTAAGACCATAACCTGAGCCGAAGGCAGAGGCTTTAACCCACTGAGCCACCCAGGCACCCCTCTCCTGTACTTTCTTGTGTGGTTTTCAGAAACAGAATATCCTGAAAGGTAAACACTAAGTAATATAGTAGATGATAAGCACAGTGTATCTTCATAACTACTGCTTATAACTCTGGAAACCAGTAGATGTTGCCACTTACTCAATGTGTCATGTTGTTCAAGAAGCCACCTCCTTATACAACTAGCTTTTCAGCTTCAGAGAATAGCTACTCTTTAAATGATCTGTGTGGTCAATCAACAATTTAAGCAAAAGTGTACACACATAGTATCTAGCAGTTTCTAATGTTTTTGGTATTCAACAAGGTCATATGAAAGTGATAAATTCCAGCCTACAGCTGTTGTGCTAATAAAGTTGCCAGTGAGTCAAGTTCTTTCTAAATAAATGCACATGTATTTCTATTACAATTACATTTACCCAGATGACATCAATTATCTCAAGAGTAAAAGGGCATTTCTTCACACCCCTATAAAAAAATTACTCAGAGTAAATTCTGCTTTCAACAAATCCCCAAATGCACCCAATATGCTCCAGGATAACTTTGGATTTCATTTGAAAGGACAGCTTCTGGATCCTGACTCATGTTCCCTGCCATCACAACTGAGAAAACAAAGGTTTCTATTGTGCAGTACAATTAGTGTGGGATTTTACTCTCTGAAGATTCTGGTGATCAACATCAAAAGAAATGATATTTTTTAAAGATTTTATTTATTTATTTGACAGAGAGAGAGAGAGCACAAGTAGTTGGGAGGTGGGGGAGGGGCTCTCCACTAAGCAGAAAGCCCGATAAGGGGCTCGATCCCAGGACCCTGAGATCATGACCTGAGCTGAAGGCAGAGACTTAACCCACTGAGCCACCCAGGCACCCCGAAAGAAATGATATTTTTGACCCAACATTTGTTCACAATTGTATCCTTAAACCTAAGGAACATAGAATCATTTTTCCTTAATATTTTTTAAATAATGATACTATATAGTCATAATATCTTCTTTCTGTGTGTGTGGATATCATAATTCAGGATTAAAAACATAGAATCCAACAAATTATTATTTTGGTGTGCCCCAGAAAATCCTGAAGACAACCATAATAAAACAAGTATGGAAGGCCAGAATTGAGATTCCACTTTGCAGTCATCTGTAGTTAAAGAAACTGCAAAACGTAAAGTAGCAAAAGCAAAAAACTGGATTAGAGCACCAGCTCCGATGAGGCATGGCCTGCCCCAGCTGTCATTTGCTTCATGGATCCTCCACTGATGAACCTCGAATCTGAGAAGGTTTGGAAAAGTCATTGCAAAGGTCTTCTTTGTTCTAAAATCCTGTATTTGGGTAAGGACGGTGTTGAGTTACATTATGACTTGCACAAGTAGCAACTACCATCCCCCAACCAAAATCATAGCTTTTGTGATTACTTTTCCCTCTCCCAGTAACTCACTTTCAAAAATAGAAAGGCTGTACAACTGAAAAAAACAAAAACTTCTTATAACACATACATAAGCATAATTTTAAAATTATGTTAATCCTATACAGTAATTTCACATATGCATATGTAATATATTATGTATGTGCATATACACTACATATAACCTTGCCAGTCTATTGCTGCCTGTGTCCATTTCTCCTAGGTGTGAACCGAGTCTGATGCTGAATTGAATACATTTTGATACAATGAATAATAGATGGCTGCCAGCCATATGTTTCATGTTACAGAAAGTTATCCCACACAGCGCTCCACTACTATTTCAAAAACATTTTCTATTCAGACATGATACAAACACCTCCTCTTGTTCACAGGATGTACAATCTGATTATGAGTTATAAACTTGGAACATTTAATGTCTAAGCTGCCTGCATTTAAATGTAAAGCAGAATCTGAATAACTAAGTACATCAACCATATTAATTTGCAGTCCTGGTAGGAACTATAAATTCAGAGGAAAGTAATCAATTCACCAAGGAAATAATGTTGATCTCTTAGCCTTATATCATATTCATCCTGGAATTATTGCACTGCCATTTATCAGAAAGAGAAATACAGCATATGAGGCAGCAGAAACCATCAACCATTCTTAAATAGAAGCAATCTTTACATATGGTTTTCTAGAAATAATGTACTGAACAGGTTGTAAACAGCATGAAAACACTGAGTCACTATACTTTGTACTTCTCAGTTCATGGAACAAAATAAGTATTTTCTTGGTATTCACTCCCCTCCCAATTGGCAACAAGAAAAAATAAAGATTAGCGGGATACCCTGTAAGCGACTAAAAGAGGGATCATTTCCGTTGTTCATGAAATGGTACTGGGGACTTGTACCTCTATTACTAACCATCGGTGACCTGTGGTATTAGTGTCATCATCTTCTAACTTCCATACTGTGCTTAGCCCATGTGGGGTAGGTGTGTTGCCAGAGGAAGACATGAGCATTGAGAAAGGACAGAATCCACTGTAATAATGTAAGATAAAGGTTTCCACAGCCTTTCTACGAGAAGTAGGAGGGATATCAGCCTCATCCAACCCCCCTTTAAGAACCTGCCTTATGAGGATTTCTCTGAATGACAGCTTCCAAGGTATCCTGCATTGCTTTTCATATGCATCACCTTTAGCAGAAATCTGGGAATGTTATGTATTCCTCCCAAAGTACTTACAGACTTTGAAAGGGTTCCAAGAAAATATTCAAAACCAAATTTAATGGTCAGTAAACAGGCCTTGTAGGAAAGTCTAAGATAGAGACCACAGACTGAAAAGGAGAAAAGACTAAGAAGTGATGAAGGCACATTACTGAATGCCTAACTTGTTTTTAAGATGAAAGTGGAAACCAGATCACTAAGAAGACATAAAAGCTGTTGGATACTTCTGTAGCTGGCACAAAATTACAGCCACTTTACCCTGAATTCATCAGGCACAGGCCAAATAACCTCATATAATGAAGACTTAGAATACGATAAAAATGCATTTGATTGGATTTTTATTAACTCAACTATTCACCTGTTCTCTATTTTCCCAATTCAGTTAATGTGAGAGGAGACAGAGAATCTTGACATAGCATGGGTTTTTCCATTCAATGCTCAGTGAATTAGAAACTAGAAAGATGTGCTCATTTTTCTTTTTTTAAAGATTTTATTTATTTGACAGACAGAAATCACAAGTAGGCAAAGAGGCAGGCAGAGAGAGAGGAGGAAGCAGGCTCCCTGCTGAGCAGAGAGCCCGATGCGATGCGGGGCTCGATCCCAGGACCCCGGGATCATGACCTGAGCTGAAGGCAGAGGCTTTAACCACTGAGCCACCCAGGCGCCCCAGATGTGCTCATTTTAAACGTAGGGTTTTTGAAAAATTGGAGATTACTATATCCTACAAAATTCATGGCAACCTGAAGAAACATCATTCCTCAGTATGTATCTGAGAAGGAGACACCAAAGAGATGTTTCCTTTACCATAAGCACCATAATTAGCCAATGCATTAATGAAAGGCCTGCCTAGAAGCAATTAGGGAAAGAAATCAATCTCCTTTGGCTTAAGATTCAGGCTCTTTCTCTCTCTCTCTCTCTCTTTTTTTCTTTTCATTGTGCCAGCTGCTTCTGTCAACATTTATACATAAAATTGTCACAAGGATGAGATTAGAGTTGAGGCTAGAGGTTAGTGTTTCAATGCCAGTTCAGGATAGCATTAAGGAGCTTGCCTTACACTGTGTTGATTCCAGCACCTACAAGTGCCAACAGGGCGTTAATTTGTGGGTGTCCCTCCACCAGTTCAGCATTCTCAAAACCTAATTCATGACCTTCCCAAAACACAGACCTTCTTCCCAAATTACCATAAGAGTTTTGCCATGATGTTGTCTTCCAATGCAGAAACCCTGGAATTTTCCTGCCTTCCTCTAGAATTTCTGTGTCCTTACGTCCATTTAACAATTTGCCTGAAGTGCCTCTTCATCATATCCCCACAACAGGTCTTCCTCACCTCATCCCCAAGACAACCAACTACAAACTCTCCCTTTCACATGATGCCCTTCATCAAAAACTACTAAATAAGGTTTCCGTTTCCACCCAATTTATTCCCTACACAACCAATGGATAAAAGGCATATATATATATATATATATATATATATATATATTCAAAAACAGCCAGGATGTAATACACATTCCAGAGCAAAACGGTGAGATATCTATCTATCTATCTCACCGTTTTGCTCTGGAATGTGTATTACATCCTGGCTGTTTTTGAATTAAAGTTAAATCTCACCTGGTTTTAAAGGCTCTGTGCAATGTGCATCCTTCCAACCAAAGACACAGACACTCTCACACATCTCTGTGCTCTGAAACCATCGTTGGCTCAAGGACAGCAATCTCACTAGGGCACAACCATGTACATGTCAACAATAATGTTGACATTTATGTCCCACTCTCACCACGCCCCACCCCAGAAGGCTCAATCTCTTCTACTCTGCTCAGCTACATCCAATCCATCCTTCTGGCCTCAAAAAAAGTCACCTTACATCCATCGTCGCTCCTTAGATTATCTTAACTTGTCTTGGAGTCTTTTTACTAGGCTCTTACTGCAACTTACAATCTATACCTCCCACTTACCACTTTTTAAGCTGTGTCCTTATACTCATTGTTCCTATATATTGACATCCACACAACAGCTAGTTCAATATGCAAAAGCTGTTCATACATGCTTCAATCATTAAGCTATTAATACCAAAAGCGCTCTAGTATACACGGACATAGAAGCACAAGTACAGACAGAAATGGAGATTGAATGTTTACAAAAATGAAGTTATTTGGGGACAACAAAAAAACACTGTCATTTTTCCAATTATACCCTGAGTACCAAGTATAGGTAGGAAAAGCACTGTGTAGAAGGTCATCTCTAAATAGCGTATCTTATTTAAACCTAACAACCACTTTGCTAGTTAGGTAATTTACTATGTTCATTTGATAGCGAAGAAACTGATTTTAGAAAAGGCCATCTGACTTGCCCAAGACGGTCTATCTGGTAAAACCAAGATGCATCTCCAGGTTGGTCTGACCCTAAATCTAGTGTTATTTTCCCTGCTGCGTAAAATAGAGTTTAAAGACATAAAAACAGAGTAGACATTTAAAATGGAGAACATATATAAAAATTACAACATGAAACACTACCGTCTGTTATCCTTTTTGCGTGTGAAAGGACACTGGGCATGATCTTTCCCAGGCATAGACTCTGACCTTGTCACCTCCCACTTCATGATTTATGCTGAGACAAAAGAAAGTGTGGTTTTCTAGCTGCCTGCCCATGAATATGCCTCTGGGAGAGCAGCAGCAGCTGCTTGGAGAAGTATCTATATATTAAAACGGTATCTCTGGTATTTCTAAGTCAATACCCCTTCCAAAGATGCACAAGGGCAAAACCGTTTTCTCCTTGAGGATCCCTTATAATTTTAAGAGAGGAAGTCCATATATGAATTAAGAATACCCCATTCCTAACATTCTATGCCATCTACTTTGTTCTCAGCGTGATTAGGGGGCAGGGAAGGCAATGCTACAGAAATGCTAGAGGGGTTGGTAAATGGAAGAGTGGAAGAAACAGGACAGGAGAGAATGTGACCCTTTAAGCCCAGGCTAAGGAGTCTGGAATCTGTTTGATAGGCAACCAGGAGGCACTAAATACATGTGCAGAATCTTCCAAATAACTAAAAATAAGTAACTATTTATTCCAAGTAAAAAAAAATAAGTAATCTGTCATGTTGCAAACCCATATTAAATAAAATGTTTAATTAAAAAAAATTTAGGGGCGCCTGGGTGGCTCAGTGGTTTAGCCTCTGCCTTCGGCTCAGGTCATGATCCCAGGGTCCTGGGATGGAGACCCATGTTGGGCTCTCTGCTCAGCAGGGAGCCTGCTTCCTTCTCTCTCTGCCTGCCTCTCTGCCTATTTGTGATCTCTCTCTGTCAAATAAATAAATAAAATCTTTTAAAAAATATTTATTTATCTGAGAGAGAGAGAGAGAAAGAGAGACAGTGAGAGAGGGAATACAAGCAAGGGGAGTGGGAGAGAGAGAAGCAGGCTCCCCACCAAGCAGGAGCAGGGAGCCCAGTGCCAGTGCGGGGCTCGATCTCAGGACCCTGGAATCATGACCTGAGCCAAAGGCAGATCCTTAACAAAGGAGCCACCTAGGTGCCCCCAAAATGTTTAATTTAAAAAGCATCAGATTTAATACTATCTATTTGACCTTGGGCAAGACACTTAAGATGCTAGTGTTCTAGTTTCTTCATCTTAAGTAAACAGAATATATGATAAAGCCTGTCTCCAATTATCTAGGGGTATTGTAGAAAAAGTAAAAATAAAGAATGTGAAAATATACATAAAACAAAGTTATAAGCAGTGAGACTCTACAGAGAGGCAAGTATATTGTGCTACATTGTAGCAATGTAAATGTAAATGTAGTACATTTACTACATTTTTAAAATGAGTAAAATGGGAAAATAAGGAATCAACCCAGGAAAATAAAATCTCAATTGTTTAGAATGCTTGAGATTCACTCTCTGACATTCAAGGATATTCAGAGAAAGTTTATTACTTCTCATGACTAGAAGGAACTTCCTTATGTCTAGCCAGATTCCTTAATTCAACAGGTTTTTTAAAAAAAATTTTATTTATTTATTTGACAGAGAGAAAGAGAGAGAAAAAACAGGGGGAACAGTAGGCAGAAGAAGAGGCTGAAGCAAGAGCCCTGCTGAGCAGGGAGCCAGTTGCAGGACTCCAATTGGGACTCCAGGATCATGACCTGAGCAGAAAACAGTCGCTCAACCAACTGAGCCACCCAGGAGCCCTAACTGTACAGTTTTTATCCACTTGCTAGTGTTTGTACTTGTCAAGTTGCAAATGCTTACCATCTTCTATATAACAAACTCTCCCCCTTTTTTTTTTTTAAAGATTTTACTTATTTATTTGACAGACAGAGATCACAAGTAGGCAGAGAGGCAGGCAGAGAGAGGAGGAAGCAGGCTCCCTGCTGAGCAGAGCCTGATGCGGGGCTCGATCACAGGACCCTGAGATCATGACCTGAGCCGAAGGTATAGGCTTAACCCACTGAGCCACCCAGGAGCCCCAAGCTGTCTCCTTCTTGAATAATTTTTAATGACCCTGTACTTTATAGTGTAAATTATTTTAGTTTCTTTACCCTTTTCTCCTAATACATATTCTACCACTTTCATAATTTGCCTAATCCAGAATTAGGAAGGAAAAATTTCAGGTTCCCTGACCATTACTCAAGTTTGGCGATCCCTGAAGCATACGTATTCCCATGAAAGGAGGATGAATCAGATGCTGTTTATTCAGATTACTAATAAGGAAGAGAATCGATATATCCCACTGAGATTTAACATAATCACCGGACATTTTAATATTCCACACGGTCTCTTTAAGGACCTCAGTGATGAAAGGAGGACAGGACATGGAGCACTCTGTGGGAGGGAACCCTGCTTTCTGCTGAAGTCCCATTGCCCATCAGGGCCGCAGCCCCAGTCACAGGATACGGAGCAGAATCTGTAACAAGCTTCATCTATGCCTCAACCAAATTTTTAATTTGCTTGTGCCTGAGGGATAACGGGGCTGATTCTCTTTTAGGTTTTGCTCCCTGTTATTCTGCTCTTCTGCCTCTGAATTCTGCCTGTGGCTTTAAAATTTATTTTCCCACAAATGTGTCCATGACTTTGTCCTAAATTTCTGTTTTCTGTGTGCTTCACATTGCTCCCCATTTTTAATATCAGTAACTGCTTTGAATTTTAAAATAGGAGTACCATTAATCCCTGTCCAGAGTCAGGGAGTCTGAGCTCAATCAATTGATCTCACCCCAAGTACACAGTAGAAGGATGTCCCATTATCACTCCCTTTAAGAAGCCACGATGCCACTTTATTTTTCTTAGATTTATTGGGGCCCTGGAATCTGCCGAGTGACAACCAGACGACCGGGCCTGGTCTTAGGGCACATGTGGCAGTATGTTTATGAAGGTAGCCCAGATTCTTCCCCTGCCCTTTCCCTTCTCCTGCCCCTAGCTCTTGATTGTGCAGCTTTCCCCACAGATGGCATCTATTTCCCCACTCACTGCATCCCCACTGGCCATTTGAATCACTTTGGACAACAAAGAATGTGGCAGAACTGACATTGGGTCACAGAGGAATTTAGGCCTCAAGAGGCCTTGTACACCTCCCCTCTTTTTGATTCCTTCCACCACCATGACAATAAGCCTGGGCTAACCTGCTGGAGGGTAAGAAAACACATAGAATAGACTCATCCCAGCCGAGGTCATTCTAGACCAGCCAGCCTTTAGCTGACCTAGTGGCCCACTGCAAGTGCATGAGAGAACCCAGCAGAATACCCAAGCCCAGCCAACCCAAAGGTCATGAGAAATAATGAACGGAAATTGTTTTTAAATCACAGAGTCTGGATGTGGTTTCTTTTACAGCATTATTGCAGCAGTAGCCTACTAATATAGCATAGACGGGCATCCTTCCTGCTGAGAAGTAAGCATGTGAAATGCTAGATGATGACAAAGTATTAGTCCTTAGGGAACAAGGACAGGAAGCATGTTGGTATAGCTCTGGAACTCAAACTAGGGAAGCTTTTTGTTTGTGAGGACTAGGAAATCCAAGAGTTATGTCTCAGTTCCACAAAGCTACATGGAACTTGAACAATGCTACTCAGGACCTTACTTCCCAGAGCTCTACCAACCATTTTTGGGACCCCCATTCCTACCTTAGAACCTCTCTCAAAAACAGTTCCCAGGATCCCAAGGTTCTTGTAGTTAATTCCTCCTTCCTATGAGCTCTCTTTAGCAAATTCTTTTTCTTTTCCTAAGAAAAGCAGTTCTTTCTTTTACCTCCTCAAGTCTGTTCTTTTCTAGGTCCTTCACAGTGGAATCAATGACCCAACAATCCCAGATCCCAAATCACTGAGAACTCAAAAGGGCAGAAAGGTTTAATCTTCAGATATTGGGGCTCTATTTAGTGCAGCAAAGAAAGAAAAGAAAAAGAAATAAGACTTTATATTCAAGATCTAGTGTCCATATCCTGCCATTTGATATGAAAAGTTGTCTCCTAGAGAATACATCAGATAACTGTAAGATAGTGTCACCAAAGCCAGCTTTCTTGATTTTGTGTGATGCACACATGCCCTTAAGTATGGTTTGTCACATTCCTTCTGGGTGAAGCTAAACCACACAAAAAATACTGAATTTTTGCTGTGATTCTACAACCCCTGGATTCTACTTCTATTGTACTCTTATCTTCCTATGTCACAATTGTAAACTTCAGATATTCAAGTCTATAAACAGATCAGTTTTGAATCATTTGAACATCCCTGGTGTTCAGCATAGTACCTAGAATACATAGGTGCATTTTATCGTTTCTGATTGTCCTCTTCCATTTTTGCCTTGCATGATGCTGGGCCTTATTTCCTTCATAACTTCTCATAACTTGATTTCTGTACTTTTCCTAAGTACTTTCAATTAAACTTAACTTCTCTATTTGATCATCCCTACTAACTCATGAACAGAGACTGAAAGCACTTTATAGAACAACTTGTATACCTACTGGGCCCAAGAAATACCAATTCGGAGCAATATTAATATTGCTTTTTAAAAACATTTGATCAAATGGCTTTGTCATAAGACTTCACTGATGGTTTCTTTAGATTCACACTGTAAACCTTCAAAAGGAAACCACAGTATGTACAATTTTCCAAAAGTATTAATAAGAGAATTTCTGTTATGGAACATCTCAGAAAACTTGTCTTCTTCAGTACACATTCTGAGTTGCACTTTTCTGGACTATTTATTTTATCTGTGGTCCTGAAGTTAGATTCAGGACTCACACGACAATGACTTCTTTTCCACAAACTCAGGCCCAGCATATTCTTTGCACCTCTGCTATCTCCTTACAGAACAATAAAGTCTCCAGCTTCAGACATTGGGGAAGGGGTACAATGAGAAAAGATAGCTCAGATAGTTGAAAAAAATAGCTTTTAACCAAATTTTTTATTCTTTTTTTTTTTTTTTAAGATTTTATTCATTTATTTGACAGAGAGAGATCCCAAGTAAATAGAGAGGTAGGCAGAGAGAGAGAGAGAGAGGAGGAAGCAGGCTCCCTGCCCAGCAGACAGCCTGATGCGGGACTTGATCCCAGGACCCTGAGATCATGACCTGAGCCAAAGGCAAAGGCTTAACCCACTGAGCCATACAGGCGCCCCCAAATTTTTTATTCTTATTGAAGACTTTTTATTCTCTTTAACACTACATTTAAAAAAGTCAGTGACTATAGTGGGGCTCCTGGATGGCTCAGTCAGTTAATGGCCTGAATCTTGATTGTGACTCAGATAATGACTGATATTAAGTCCCACGTTGGGCTCCATGTTCAGCTCAGAGTCTGCTTGTCTCCCACCCCACCCCCTGCCCGACTCACTCTCTCTCTTTCAAATAAATAAAACCTTTTAAAAAAAGTCAGTGACTATATAAGAAGGTTAATCATTGAACTATTAGAAGACTTTTAAAATCTTTCTCAGAAATGGAGGTACTCTGCATACTTCCTTCCATAGTTCATAATGATTCACTCCAGGTGTTCTCTCTTTAGCCTTCTTTTAATAATGTGGAGTTTTGCGTTTGTTTTTTGAATTAATGATTTAATGAAGGGCAGTGACTTTATATTAACATCACAAAGCAGAGACCTATACTCACCTACACTTCCTGACACAACTACATAAATATGAAAACTTAGTCTCCGAGATATTTCATATCTGTGATATCAGGCATTATGGGCTGAATTGCATCCCCCAAAATTCATATGCTGAAGCCTTAAGGCCCAGCACACCTGGGAATGTGACCGGATTTGGAGATAAGGTCTTTACAGAGATAATTAAGATTAAATGATGTCATAAGGTGGGTCCTAATCAAATAGAACTGGTGGCTTTCTAAGAAAAAGAAGAGGACCAGAAATAGGAAAGCATGAGAAAAGACCATATGAGGACACAGTGAGAAGGTGGCCAACTGCAGAACTGAAAGAAATGCCTCAGGAGAAACCAAACCTGCTGACACCTTGATCTTGGACATCCAAGCCTCCAGGACTGTGAGAACATAAATGACTGCTGCTTAAGTCACTTTGACTGTGGTATTTCGTTACAGCAGCCCCAGCAGCAAGTAAGCAACCAATTCCCCAACCATTCAGGTAATTGCTTGGACCTTGGCCTTCTTTACTCAGATGCTGATAAGAATTTAGAACCTAGAAGGAGACTGTAGGTTTTAAGACTAGACTCTGTTGCTAACTATATAACCTGGAGCAAGCTATTTAGAATCTCCAAATTTCATCAGTAAGAGGGGACTGTTTAGAATAATACTTCCTACTGTTGTTATAAAGATTGAATGGGATAATAAATGCTTAAAAGTATTTATTAAGCACGGTTCCCAGAAGCATATAACAAGACTCGATGCAGGTTAGCCATCATCATCATTGCTGTTATTGTATTAGCATGACTTACTAAAACCAGAAAATTCAATTCCCCTACGAAGATTCCTACCTTGTAAGACTTTTAAAATACAAATGGGCAGAAAGTCCCAGCCTTACTGTTTGATCTTTCTACGAGGAAACTAGAAAGACATTTATTAGAATAAATTTATAGAAGTCTGGAACTCTTCTGAGCAATGGTGGGCACTGAGGGGCTGGTAATATTTTCCAAGCCTTTTACTAAGGTTAATCTATAATATTTGCC
>PISX010017346.1:0-43632 GCA_004024625.1 Mellivora capensis | reverse complement strand
TTTGCTTGCTGGACACTTTTGGTAGTCCCTGAGCCACTATTTAAGAAGGATAACTACACGCGAAGCTATCACCGCATACCTTTTAGGAGGCTATTATGAAAAATCAAGAGACAACTAGCATTGGCGAGGATGTGCAGCAAAGGGAACTTTCTGCACGGTTGGTGGGAAAGTGAATTGGTGCAGCCACTGTGGACAGTGTCGAGGCTCTTCTAGAAATGACAGATAGAAATACCACAGGGTCCCGCTCTTCTACTGCTGGGAGTATATCCAAGAGAAATGAAAACACCGCACCGGAGAGACACTTGCACCCCTGTGTTCACTGAAGTGTTATGCACAAAAGTGTCCCTTGGTGGATGTGTGGAGGAGTGAGTAAGAAGTTTTACACACGCATTCATGCGTGGAAAAGGACACACGCACAAGGTGGGATGTTCTGCAGCCGTCAAAGGAGGGGAGGTCCTCCTTTTGCAACAACATGGATGGATCTTGGGGGCACTCATCCGAGTGAAATAATTCAGACCAAGACGAACACTGTGTGATGTCACTTCTGCGAGCGGTCTGAGCGGCCGTCCTCACCGAGGCGGAGTGACGCGGCGGGTGCAGAGGCTGTGGGCTGGGGGGATGGGCAAGCTGGGTCAAAGGCACAAACTTCCGGTTTGAAGATAAATTAAGTTCTGCAGATCTCACATCCAGCATGGTGCTGGAGTTAACAATGGCCTATTACATGCTTGGAGGTGGCCAGGAGGGTAGATCCCAAGTGTTCTCACCACACACTCAAAAAGAGGTGACCGTGTGAGGTGATGGATGTCAACTAACCTCATTTCACAACATGTGTCTGTGGTACCTGTGTGTGTACACACACACGCACACCTGCACACACATAACTATACACACACACACCTGCACACACATAACTATACACACACACATCTGTACACACGCACACCTACACACACATTACTATACACACACACACCTGCACACACACACACCTGCACACACATAACTATACACACACACATCTGTATATACACACACAATATAAATACATTTACACACAATGTATATGTTAAGTCATTATGTCATACACCTTAACAGTTCACCCTGTGCAGCCAGAGGTATACAATTTTTACTTGTCTATCATACATCAATAAAGCCGGAGAAAAAAGTGAAAGTATAAAAGACGATGTGCAGATGCTCCTGCCCAGGAGCTGAACTCGTGCATGATGCCATGTCCAGGTGACGACAGTCCCTCCCCAGGGAAACCCAGCAGCCACGGAAGTCTTCCCAGTGGAGGCCCCGAATATCACGGCATAGAGAGGAGCCATCCCTACAGCGCCCTTCCCAGATTTCTGACCCTGTTGTGTCCTCTCAGCGCAACGCTACGTTGGTTGGTCAAGGTTGCGGTGATGTCATTAATGTCATTGCTTTAGCACACTTGGGGTGACATTTAGCGAAGCAGATTTGGACCCATCCCAAAAGCATGGATCCGAATGGAATTCAGCAGCCCTGGAAGAAGGAAGCTCTGAGGCCTTGATGATTCAGAGGGAATACCATTTCCACAAAGAAGTTCTACCACAGCTTAGAGAGAAAAAATAGCTTTTTAAAACCCTCCAGGGCCAAGAAAAATTTACTTTCATGTATCATTTTTCATCAAAGGATGAGAAACATTGAGGATGTTTCCTCAAACAGGCAAGTAAATAAAGGTGGAGAAATATATGAGATTCAAGAAGAACGAGATTCAGTGTTGTTGAATCAAAGAACAATTTGTGGACAGTGAAAGGGGATTCCAGGACGTAGCTTTGCAGTAGGCCTTGGTTAGCAGGGCTGCAGTCTAGTGGATGCCTCCAGGATGGAAGTTTCTAACTAAGACGAAAAATAATATGTATGTTATCTTAAGTGTTTAAATGTATAACAAAGTGGTTTAAATACTTCTTACAGAGAGTCTGGAGATGAATTTGTGATAAATGCTCTATAAAAAACAAGCAATAAATATACCATACCAATACCCCCCCCCAAAGAAAAAAGAAAAAGCAAAGTTGTCAAAGAAAATGCAATTACAATATTTTACATTATTTACTGTATTCATTTCAGAGTCCTATGAATAAACACTGAAAAACAAAACACACCGTGATGCAGTGGCAACCATTCTACAAGCCAGATATTTTCCAGTGTCTTCAGAACCAGGATTTTGCTTTTTCAGGAGAGAAAGTAATGCCTCTAAATAATGAAGCCGAGAGACCACATGTACCTGGCATGCCAAGAAAATTATTTTGCGGAATATGCTCCATGGAACCAATGAAAGAACGCTAATGCCAATTGAACCCCCTGCTCCATGCAATCTGTTAAATTCTGTGTACGTGGGCATGTGTGAATAGAAAGAAGCTGTTACTGCCAAGATGCCGGTGAAAACATTCAAATACCGAATAACGTGTTCTTTTAAATCCAAGGGACGAGTAATTTGGGAATAACATGTTGTTGCAATTACTGCTCTCCAAAGACTAACAACACCGCTTGCTACTGAATTTTCACTTTTTTTTTTCCTCTTGCTGAGTCACTTCTGCAAGTGCATAGCTGTGTCTTTTTTATGCTCCTGCAGATCATATTCTTAGTCTGTCCAGAAATCACACTGGTCCTACCTTCAGACTGTGTGCATGCGAGGCTTCTCACAGCCTCTGGTGCACTCTTCTCCGCACCAGCGTTCTCTCCCTCGTGGTTCTGCAGTGCTCCCCCAGTGCCTTTCCCCACTTCTGTGCCCCTCACCCGTTTCAAATGGGGAAGAAGAAGCATCTTTTAACATGAGGTCATGTTATGTTACTGCTTTGATCAAAACCCTGCAGCGCATCTTCATTTCACTCAGAGTAGAACCAGAGTCTTCCCAATAGCCTACCATAGGCTTCCCACGAAGACCCCTCACACCGCTCCTCCCAGGACCTCTCACCCCCTTCTCTGAAATCCAGTGGGGTCCTGGCTGTCCTCCAAGTAGGTCGGGCTGACTTCATCTCGAGGGTTTGCTCTGATTCTCTGACATGTGTTTTCCTCCTGATGTTTTCCCCCCACAGATCAACTCTATGAACAGCATCTTGATACATCAGCACCATCCTTAATCAATGTGTCTCGCATGCGTGAATAAAAAGGCTGCTGTTAAGCATGTGGGGAGAGTCCAGAGAAGGGGACACATCACAGCCTTTTTTTGTCATTTTCAAAATTTTCCTACACCACCAACTTTACAATCCTATCCTGCTCATTTTTTTTATATTCTGCACATTTTGCTACTCATTTTCTTTCTAAATTTCCAAGCTTCAGATATTGAATCTAAATTGCTTTAAGCATGCCTAAAATAAAGTCCTTAGCTTAAACCCTGCTTTCCAAATATGGGAAGGACAAAACCAAAGTGTTAACTGAAGAAAAAAAGCCCCCAAATCTTGGAAAAGCAGCACCATATCTCAAAACCATAATTTTCCAAGAGAATAAGGATATGGAATAGACAGAAATTTTATCTTTTCCTTAGGAAAATTTGAAGCAAAAACATCGAAATAGAATATAATAGATCAAATAGGCTAAGGTGTCTACAGCAACAAATAGGACAGAAACTCCTTTTTTATGGGTATTTGAGAGTTGTGGAAGTGGGAACTAAGGGAACTAAAATTTCGAAGACAGAAATTATGCCTCCGTGTGTTGATGATTTTTGGCCATTTTTTTCCTCGGGGGCATAGTTGATTCTGGGTGTGAATTAATGATGATGCTTTTCCTGTAATATCGTGAGACTCAATGCTAGGGGATCTTCAGTTAACTCCAGACAGGGCCAGTTTAAAAGAAAATCACACATGGGTATTGTGGAGGGCATGTGTTGTGATGAGTGCTGGGTGTTACACACAACTAGTGGATCGTTGAGCCCTGCAGCAAAACTAATGAGGCACTGTTTGTTGGCCAATGGAACATAGTAGAAAAACCACATAGAAACAGAATAGAAAAAGTACGGAAAAACAAAGAGAAAGAAAATCTTAATAGGTCTCTTACACCACACACACACACACACACACACACACACACACTGTGGTCAAAGAAATAATTTAAGTACAAATTTAAGTACTTCCTGAATCTGTGTATTGATGTCTTTCATCCATGTTGTAAAGTTATTAACTGTTATCTATTGTGTCCCATACTTCTGTACTATATCTCGTGTTCCTACTATCCTTTCCCTTTTGTATGTTCCTTTATTTCCCACTGACCCTCAGTTTGCATATTTTATCTTTTTGTTGTTGTTTTCTACTCATGAGTATTGCCTTTTGCAGTGTCAAATGTCCTTTAACCCTTTTAAATTGATTCTAATTTCAGATATTTTTCAATTCTGGAATTTCAAGAATTATTTCTCTAGTTTATGAATTTTGATTATAATTCTATGCTGAAATTATCTAATTTATAAAAATGGTTTCCTTCTCTCTTCTAGATTTTTGAATACATTAGTAATACTGAATTTAAAGTATTTCATCTGAATATTCTCATATGTGTTCTTTAGTTTTCATGTAGAAGCACTGTTTAAGTATTCATTAATTTAATCAGTTATTTACATGAGTATTAAGCACAGGAAATATGGGTGAACAAATAGTGAATAAATAGTGATAAAGTTAACCTCTGGTATAACCTATGGTAAGATAATTAAATTATCTTATCATTTGGTAGAGTTGTGTATTTTTTAAATTTTTATTTGTTTATTTATATTGCTTTCAAGAGGATTATATTTTTCTAATGCTGAAAGGAATTTTCAGAGGTTATACATAAAGGCTGTTCTTTACATACACAAAGAGAGTACAAATCAGTATCCTTCAAGTGTTATCAATATACAAGTACAAATCAATATTCTGCATAGTTTTGGGGCCAGCTTAGTGTATACAGAGAACCATGTGTGAAAGTTACCTAGTGTTTCTAGCTGGTAGTTGAATCAAACCTATATTGTGTGTGTGTGTGTGTATATGTGTGTGTACGTGTATAATTTAAAATATGTATATATAATTTAAAATACATAAAACTATTCCTTGATAATACTACTATTTTATGTTTATTTCATTACCTTTTCCATTAGCCAAAAAAGTTCTGAAGGCCCGACTGTCCCAGTGACAAAGTAATATAAAATTGACATATGTCATTGTGTAAATGTAAGGTATATAACATGATGATTTGATATACATTTGTATGGCAGAATGATTGTCACAATATAGTTAACACGTCCTTACTCTTACATAGTTAACATTTGTGTGTACGCGTGTGTGTCGAGAACAATTAAGATCCACTCTTTTAGCCTATTTCAACTATGCAATATATTGTTCTTAACAATATTTACATGTTGGATATTAGATCCCCCAAAATTATTCATCTTGTAACTGAAAGTTTTTATCTTATGACCAATATCACCCATTTCCTCCACTTTCCACCATTTCACTCTTTGTAAGAGTTCAGGTTTTTATATTCCACATGCAAATGAGATCATTCTGCATTTGCCTTTCTCTGTTTGACTCATCTCACTTAGCTTAATGTCCTCATTGAAAATGGCAGGGTTTTCTTCTTTTTTATGGTGGAATAGTATTTCATTGTGTAATACACGCATGTAATAAAGACAAACACACACCACACATCTTTATCCATTCATTCAAAGATGGAGACTTGGTGTGTTCCCACGTCTTAGCTATTGGAAATAATGCTGCAGTGAACATAGGGGTGCAGATATCCCTTCAAACCAATGAGTTCATCTTCTTTGGATAAATACACAGAAGTTGGGTTGTTGGATCATATAGTAGATCTGTTTTTAAATTTTTGAAATTCCGTATTATTTTCCACAGTGGCTGCCCCAATTTACACTTCCCCTAACCAAAACTTGTTATCTTTTGGTTTTCTGATGGTAGTCATTCTAACAGGAATGAGGTGATATCTCATTGTACTTTCGATTTGCATTTCCTGATGGTAGGTGATGTTGAGCACTTTCTCATGTACTTGTTAGCCATTTGTATGTCTTCTTTGTGAAAATATTCATTTATGTCTTTGCCCATTTAAAATGGGGTCTATTTTTCTATTTATTAATCAATTTATCTATCTATCTATCTATCTATCTATCTATCTAATCTATCTTCTATCTATCTAATCTATCTTCTATCTATCTAATCTATCTTCTATCTATCTTATCTATCTATCTATCTATCTATCATCTATCTATCTATCTATCTATCATCTAGCTGTCTATATTGATCTATTTATCTATCACCTATATATTTTTGCTGTGGAGTTCCGTGAGTTACTCATATGTTTTGGATATTAACCCTTATTAGACAGATGTAAACATTTTCTCTTACTCCACAAATTGCCTTTTTATTTTTGCCTTTAGAAGCTTTCTAGTATGTAGTCCCACTTATTTATTTGTCCTAT
The DNA here is from genome assembly GCA_004024625.1 of Mellivora capensis. Taxonomy (NCBI): domain Eukaryota; kingdom Metazoa; phylum Chordata; class Mammalia; order Carnivora; family Mustelidae; genus Mellivora; species Mellivora capensis. The sequence continues at coordinate 37,218 of PISX010017346.1, read as the reverse complement.
TGTTGCTTGTGCTTTTGGTGTTATAGTAAAAATATCTTTGCCAAGACCAACAGCAGGAACTTTCTCCCTGTTTTCTTCTGGGAGTTTTATACTTTAGGTCCTACATTAAATTCTGTATTTCATTTAGAGTTACTTTTTATAAGCAGTGTAAGATCGGTGTCCAATTTCACTTGTCTGTCTGTGAATATCTAGTTTTCCCAGCAGCCTTTACTGAAGAGACTATTTTTCTCCAATGAGTTTTTTTTGTTTTGTTTTGTTTTGGCAAATATTAGTTGGCCTCATGTGTCAGAGTTGATTTCTGAGCTTTTGATTATGTTACTTTCATTTACCTGTCTGTTTTTATGCCAGTACTATATTGTTTAGATTATTACAACTTTGTATTTTTTCAGCTTTATTGACACATAGCTTCCTAGATTTAAGGCATATGACATACTGATGTGATATATGAATATATTACAAAATGATTTTCACATTAAGGTTGACACATCCATCACTTTAGTAGGTACATTTTTTGTTTCTAGGGATGAGAGCCTTTAAAATCTTTCTTAGCAAGTTTCAGATATACTACATCACATAGTTTGAAATGAGGAAATGTGAGGCCTCCTACTTTGTTCTTTTTTTTCAAGATTACTTTGGCTATTTGTGATCATTTGTGGTTTTTGTTTTTCCATTTCTGTGAAAAATTCCATTGATTTTGATAAGGGTTGCATTGAATCTACAGATGACTGAGTAGTAGGCCACATTTAAAATATTTGATATAAAATATGTTTATTTAATAATTTAATAATATTTAGTATAAATTTAGTAGTATTAAATTTAGTAATTTAATAATCTTTACTATAAAAGATATCCATGGACATAAAATACCTTTCCATTTATTTGTGTCTTCTTCAGATTCTTCTATCATGTCTTACAGTTTTCAGTGCATAACTATTTCACCTCCTTGGATAAATTTATTCCAAAGTATTTTATCATGTTTAATGTTATTATAAATGGGACTGTTTTCTTTATCTCTTTTTCAAATAGCTCATTGTTACTGTATAAAAAAGCAGATGATTTTTTAAAAAAGATTTTATTTATTTATTTGAGAGGGAAAGAATGAGGGAGAGTGAGCATGAGTGGGGGGAGGGTCAGAGGGAGAAACAGACTCCCTGCTGAGCTGGGACCCTGATGTGGGACTGGATTCCTGGACTCCAGGATCATGACCCTAGCTGAAGGCTGTTGCTTAACCAACTGAGCCACCCAGGTGCCTGAAAGGCAGATGATTTTTGATGTTCATTCTGCAATCTATAATTTTACTGAAATTTGTTTATTAGTTCTAACAGTTTTTGGTGGAGTCTTTAGGACTATCTCTATATATGATCATGAGATCTGCCAACAGAGACAATTTTTTTTCTTCCTTTACTAGTTGGATGCCTTTCATTTTATTTCTTTTCTTTCCTTCCTTCCTTGCTTGCTTCCTTTCTTTCTTTTTTCTTTTTTTGTCTAATTGCTCTGGCCAATACTTCCAGGACTGGTGAGAATAAGCACACTTCTCTTGTTCCTGACTTAGAGGAAAAGCTTAGAAACTTTCACCATCAACTATGATGTTAGCGGGGGGGCTTGCCATATATGATCTTTCTTATGTTGAGGCACATTTCTTCTCTACCCAGTTTGTTGAGAATTTTTATCATGAAAAGATGTTGAATTTTTTCAAATATTTTTTTCTGCATCGTTGAATGATTACGTGATTGTTATTTTTCATTCTATGAATGTGACATATCACACTTATTGATTTGCATAAGTTAAACTATCCTTACATCCCATGTATAAATCCTGCCTGATCATGGTGTACAGTCCTTTTAACGTGCTATTGAGTTCAGCGTGCTTGCATCTTGTTGAGAAATGTCTGCATCTGTATCTCTCAGGAGGATTGGCTTGTAATTTTCTTTTCTTGTAGTACCTTCATCTGGACTGGGTGTTAGCATAGTGCTATCCATGTAAAATGACTTTGGGAATGTTCCCTCCTCTTCAGTTTATTGGAAGATTTTGAGGAAGACTGACATTAATGTTTTGTGAAATGTTTCCTAGAACTCACCAGTGAAACCATCTGTTTCTAGACTTTTCTTTATTGGGAATTTTTTGATTCATGTTTCAATTTCCTTACTCATTATTTGTCTGTCCATGTTTCTCATATCTTCATGATTCATTCTTAGTAGGTTATGTTTTTACCAATTTATTCATTTCTGCTAAGCTATCCAATTTGTTTGCATATAATTTTTTACAGTGGTCTCATGATGCTTTATATTACTGTGGTGTCACTTGTAATTTTTCCTCTTTCATTTCTGACTTCATTTATTTGATTATTCTTTTTTCTTCTCAGTCTAGTTAAAAGTTTGCCAATTCCATTTATTTTTTCAAAAAGTGAACTCTTCATTTTGTTGTTCTAGTCTATTGTCTTTCTAATCTCTATCTCATTTGGATTGATATTTTTATTTCTTTACTTCTACAAACTGTCCTGTTACTTTGTTCTTTTTTCCCCCTTCTTCTTTGATGTGTAAATTTAGGATGTTTATTTAAGATTTTTCTTTTTTCTTAATGTAGATATTTACTGCTATATACCTTCCTCTTAGAACTGCTTTTGCTGCATCCCTAAGGCTTGGTATGTTGTGTTTCAATTTTTGTTTACCTCAATATATTTTTAATATTCCTTGTTATTTCTTCTTTGATCCAATGGTTGCTTAGGAGTATAATGTTTAATTTTCATGTATTTGTGAATGTTCTAGTTTTCCTTCTGATATGGATTTCTAATTTCATACCATTTGGTTACAAATGACACTTGATATAAGTTCCATTTTTTAAAATTTGTTGAGACTTGTTATGTGGTCTGAAATATGATCTATCCTATAGACTGATTTATGTGCTCTGGAGAAGAGTCTGTATTCTGTTACTGTTGGAGGTAATGTCCTAGATGTCTTTGGTCCATAGTGTTGTTCCAACCCATTACTTCCTTACTGACTCCTTGTCTGGGTCACCAATCTTTGTTGAGAGTGGGCTGTGAAAGTCCCCTGCTGTCATGCTTTTGCTGTTTGTTTCTCCGTCTGGTTCTATGAGTGTTTGCTTCATATATTCAGGTGGTCTGGTATAAGCTGCATAACTATCTACAGTTGTTTCATCTTCTTGATGGATTGAGCCATTTATCATTACCTTCTTTGTCTCTCATGAGGATTTTCAGCTTGAAACCTACTTTTCTGCTGTAAGTGTAGCTACTCTTGCTGTTTTGCTTACCATTTATCTGTTTCTATCTCTTTGCCTTTTGCCAATTGTGTTTTTAAAACTAAAATGAGTCTCTTAAAGGCAGCCTATCATTAGATCTTGTTTTTTTTTTTAATCCATTCAGCCATTATGTTTCCTTCAATTGGAAGATGGGTCCATTTTCATTTAAGGTAATTTTATTGATAGATGAGGACTTGCTATTGCATTTTGTTAATTGTTTTCTGGCTATAAGATTTCTTTTTCCTTGTCTTCCTTTGTGATTTGGTGACTTTTTGGGTGATATATTTTGATTCCTTTATCATAATTTTTTTGTGTATCTACTACCTGTTTTTCCTTTGTGGTTGCTGTGAGGCTTACAGGACATATTCGGTCGTTATGATGTCCTATTTTAGCCTGATCACAGCTTAACTTTAACAGCATACAGACTCTCTGTACTTGGATATCTCTTGACTTCACATCTTAGATGTTACAGTAATACAGTTTACCTTTTTAGTGTGCGTCCAATGTCAAATGTTTACAGTTCTAGCAACTTTTATTATGCTTGTTTTTAACTTGTAAACTAGAGTTGAGAGTGTGATTTAGGCACCACCAGTATGGTGTTGGACCTTCTGGCTTTGACTGTGTGTTCAGTCAACACACCAGTGAGTCACATCATTGCTACAAATTTCTATTACCGAAGATCACAGATATATAAGAGGTGCTGAGTTTAATTTCAGGATGTTGGGAGAAGGTTATATTGCATAGTATTACACAGTACTAAGTAATTTATAACATATGGGGGGAAGCAGAAAATATGTGCAGGTCTCTGCGGACAGGCAGAGTTTTTGTGAAGCAAAGATGTATTCAGTTAAGGGGCAGAGAAGGAGAAGATAAGGCAGCATGCATGGTCACACCACAGAGGGTGGGAGTGGACCCGGCCAGCACAGAGCAGGGGCTCAGACATGGACCTCCACCCTGTGCTGGATGCCGACCCAGCAGGTCTGTGCTGAAAACTTCAGGATAGTTTTTAAGAAGCTCTCTGGGAGGTTCTGAAAGGTAGTTCGGGGAGTGAACACCCTGAAGACTTGAATCTCAAGGAGCATCCACCTTTAGAAAATGAGAGGTGGAAATGCACCCAGAACAAACATTACCTTTACTGAGTCTGGGCAGTGTGAGGTCTGTCATTATTATCATCGGTTTGGGGAAAGTGATTTCAAAGACCTTCACTTTCTCGGGTTGCACTGAATGGACAAGGAGCAGAGCTGGAGTCCCCATGGCGGTTGGTCTGTGGCAAGGCGTGCATTTTACGCACTTGGTATGCTGCCGCCTTAGACAGATGGAGGGGAGGCAACAGGACAGAAGTGTGGGGCAGGAGCTCTGTGCCAGAAAGCCAAGGGTAGGCTCTCAAGAAAACAAGTCGAGCCCTGCAACATTCAGGAGTTGAGTAGAAATAGGAAGGTCTCACTGGAGGTTCTGGGGATTGGTCACTTGTTTCTGGTTTCCTTGTTAACCAAAGGAGGGGGTTTTCATGCGAGGACAACAGAGAAAGGATCGGAAGGTAAGTGGGGATATAGTTTTAAATAATTAACTCCTTTCTCTAATCCTGCAGAGAGGAGTAAGAGGATAGAGGTTAGTTTGTTATCCTGCCATGAAATCCTACTGATTAGTGACCTCATTTTGGCTCCTGAGCTAATATCTGGGAGTCTAAGGGCAGATTGCAGGAGGATTATGTCTTTCCTGAGGAGGTGTATTCCATAATTACACGTCTGGAATACCTTTTTTTAAATTTTATTTTAGTAGTAAAAGAAAATGCTGTGTAATTGTTTGCCTTGGATCACAGATACCACATCTGAACCTCAAACATGCCTCTGTGTTTTGAGCTAAATGTGGACAGTGAAATATGGTCACTTACAACATTTTCATTGCTTCTAAGCTGGAAATTGTCAAGGGAGGATGCCTTCATGTTTGGGTCTGGAAAGAGAAATTGGAAGGGGGGCACCAAGTGACTGACCAGTAGTGCGTATTTGCATTCTCATAAGCTCCATGGGGAAACACTTTCCTTGGGGAAACACTGTTCTGCTAAAAGTTTTGAAGTTATCATCCATCACCGTAAAATAATACAGTAATAAATAAAATAAGAGAGAGAAAGCATGAGCAGGGGGAGGGGCAGAGGGAGAAAGAAAAACAGACTCCCCGCTGCGCAGAGAGCCCTATGTGGGGCTCGATCCCAGGACCTTGAGATCATGCCCTGAGCCGAAGGCAGAGGCTTAACTGACTGAGCCGCCCAGGCGCCCTGAACACATTATATTTTAAAACATGTCTACTATCTAAACTTCAGTTATTTTAGGTTGTCATAAGTTTGAAAGTAAGAATACTGTGAAGGAAAGTTGACAGTAGTATCAAAGTTTGTGGTAAATGTCCGCAGATGTCTAGTTGTAGGGAATTTCCCTGCGGGAAGGAATGTGAAGCAGGCATGTGAAGACGTAGGGGCCATTCAGACTTCAGACCTGATCGCCATGCGGAGCAGAAGGAGGGACTATTGATGAAGAACACAGTGGGATTCTGATCTTGTCTGTAGTGCAGACTACGGGCTTTCCTCGGTAGCTCTCTTCCCGCGCTCCTTTGCAGACAAAAATGCTGCTATTAACAGATTATCAGGTGGAGGAGGTGTACAGAAATCCGTTTTTCACCGTATCACATAATTTGGTACTTTTGTAGTTTGAATTTCTCTCATCAAGGTAGGTATTATGGAGGGCACGCATTTCGTGGAGCACTGGGTGTGGTGTAAAACTATGAATTCTGTTACGCTGAAAAGAAATAAAAAAAAATTAAAAAAAATTAAAAAAATAGAAAAAACAAAAACCAAACAACAACAACAACAACAACAACAACCAAGTAGAAAACATGGGATGTAGATTTTCTGGTAAATTGCCCCAGTGTTTCCTTTTGTTGGCAGAGCCTGTAAGCTGGGTGACATTTGCTCTTTCTTCAGGGGGCTGGGGGCAGATGCGAGGCGGAGCAGTGGGGGGTGTGTGCGTGCACACGTGTGTGTGCGAGATGAGGTCATGCCTAGGGGAAGGCAGCCATGTCCTCGCACCATCAGCCTAGCCAGCCCCGAGGTGGCAGGTCACTCTGGACGGAAGTAGTCCAGATTGGTTTGTGTATTCATGCTGCTTCCAGAGATGCTCAGTGAACGGCTGCGTCTTTAACATGAAAGCATGAGAACGTGAAGACGACGAGGGCACTCAACCCAGACACGCTGGGTATTTCTTATGAACTAATTGATGATAAATTAATCTGTAGCACTTTTTACTCCCACAGAAAGACATAACTGCAAAGTGGGTGGTCCTCATCCATCAAGAGTAGTTTCTGGGGTTGGGCAGGGCCAACAGCAGAAGTTACAACTTGAAAAATGACTTAGATTTGGAACATGATGAGCCATAGCTTTGTAAGAAGTGGGGAAAAGCTCAGCTCCCTAAAATCAAACGAAACACGTCGTTATTCCATTTCTGAACTGCATGTTTAGCACGCTCTGTCTTTAACGGCTCCCCCAAACAGCGGAACCCAAACCTCCGGGGTATATCTAGGCCACAATTGAGGGCTTCCGTATCTGCCTGTTGCCTGAGATGCCCAGCCCGTGAGTCCAAACGGAAGCTCTCGTCCTCGTTAAACTGGAGGGAGTGGCGGGAGGAAGGGCTGCCATGGTTATCCTCATCTGCGCTCTGGAGCATCCCACGGTATGCATTAAGGACGATCCAAGATAAACCATTTTTAGGATTTAATTTTTTTAAAGAAATTTACTTTCTTATGTTTTATTCCTTAATGAATCATTTTATGGAAGCAAGGACATTTTGCTCCAGAGAAATAGCGTCGTCCCTTACGTAGTGCTAGCGTTCCTGGGTTGCAGGGACTGACTGTGGGCACTGGGTGGGCTTGGCGGGACTGCGTTTTGTGGGCCCATCCCGCGTGCTGCTGGACATTTCCATCTCTGGTTTCCAGCCTCACATGCCACAACCATTGCTCAATACTTGCAACAAAAACATTCCCAGCCATCATGAGGTCAAAAGACCATTAGATTTCTCCCAGTGAGGAAAGTCTCTATTTGCGTACCAGCCCTTGAATGAGCAACAGCACAAAACCCTCCATGAGTTGCTTTTCTTTCCTCAAACCCAGAGAACCTCTTGTGGCCCACACATTTCCATCAGTGCCATCGGCCGTGGTGGAGGGGTGCAGGGCACACGCATGGCCAGATGTGGTTCCTGTAGAGCCTCTTCAGCCTCAGCCAGCAGTCACGCCAGATCCTGAGAGCATCTGGTATATCTGATCCGTTCTTCATGCTCCTTCCTGAATATCCTCCCCAATACATGGCGTTTCCTCTCTTCTTTTCTCCCTTCCTCCTTTCCTTACCCCAAATGGTAGGCAATGTGTAATGACGCCCCTTGTCTGCCTGGAGCTTAGGAAACAGATGTTGAACACATAGACACATACAAATCTTGTTGCATTGGGTCGAAGTGAAGTTAGAGTTTCAGGTAGAGAGAACCAAGTGTCCAAATGAATGGAGGAGAAAAGAAAATTAATTTGTTCTGGAATCTAAAAGGGGGCCAATGGCCACAGGTTGTTTGATTATTTACATTATATAATCATATTTGATATATTCATATGAGTATGTTATATGCTGTAATAAATAAACTTGTTATATCTTACTATATTATGTACTCTTACCTTGGCCTATATTTTTCTTCCTATGAGTATATAGTTATACTATTTTCTGTACTTTTTAGTGATCCTCTGTTTCATCCATAAAATTTCGTATTACCCTACAAGACCCTGAGTAAAACTCGTGACCTCTCTCCTAATGTCAGTGATGACTAGCCCGTGTGTCCTTGTCCTTTGCAACCTCCCGTTCTCTCCTCTGAACCTCTCTCTTGTGGATGCTGTGTGACCCTCTGGGTTCCAATGTCACGGTCACGGTCTGCTCGCCAGATCGTCTTGGCCAGTTCACTTCATCTCTCCGTGCTCAGCTCTGGTCTCTGAATCAGGACAGTCGCGCCCACTCCAGGTGGTTTGTAGGGAGCAGGGGGGCTCATGCTTGTGAATTACTTGGAAGCACGCCTTGCCCTGAGTGACCGGCTTGGTCATGACCGTTGTTTTGGGTGCCCTTCATTTACCTTTGAGTTCCCCGTGGGTGCTGAACCAGCACTTTGCAGAGAAGAGTCCCTTTGTCAGCTTGTTGCAGGAGTGAATTTCTCGTCCTCTGTCCCTGGGTGTGAGTCCCCGCCCCGGCAGTGTCTACCCAAACCCTGTCTGGAGACAGCTCATTTCCTCCTGTGCACTGCCTCGCCTCGCTCCTTCTGCCTTCGCTAATTTGTCTCCTTCCCACTTTGACAGTGCGTAGACGGAAAGCCCCACACAATTTAGTGCTCAATTACACGCTGTCTTACACTCACTTTTGTGTCGTGCGTTATAATCATCCTCCTAAATACATTGTTAACTCCTTGAGGAGATCATATTGTAAGCCATTAAAACTGTCACAAAGCTTAGTTTAACTTTGGGTTCAGTGTAAGCCTCAGGAGAAATTTTGAGGATTCTTCTCCTCGTCCAGTCCAACCTGAACGTGTGCTGAGGGTGACACGCTTTTCGAGGAGCAACTTAGCAGGCTGTGCGGTGCAAGTCTCGTCAGAGAAACAGGTCACTGCAGTAAACACAAGGGATGTAATCTCGAAGACAGCAGGAGGCACAAGGCTGGGATGAGGGGGAAATCTCTGCAGATCTGCTGGGATCTCACAGAAGCTGCCCTTGGCCGGCCAGAGAAGGTCCAGCTCCTGGTCCAGGGGCTGTCTGGCCAGGCTTGGGAAGTCTGAGGCTCATAGGTCCCGGTCCCACGTTGCCACAGTTCAAGTCTTCTGGATCTGCCGTCGGTCCCCTGTCTTGGTAATGCCACCTTGAGGAACTTCATTCCTCATACAAGGATGACCAGGGGCTTTCCTTCCTGCCGGGGGGTGGGGTGGGCAAGCAGAGTGAGCCATTGGGGCTCAGGAGGGAGTGAGCGGTGGGTCTGGCTGAGCCTCGCTCACCCTGCCGAATGCCCGAGAGTGAAGGCCGTCGGGCGATAACCTGCTTCCAAGGTGGTGCGGACGCCCCAGCGAGCATCACGACACTTGCAGAGTTTTCTCTGCAGAAAGCGGAAATATGGCAAAGAGGAGGGTTAGGGGATGATCCCAAGTCTCAAGTAATAATAATAATTAACATGCTAGGGGCTAGTGATATTTTACATATATACTTTCCTTTTTTTTTACACAAAACTTATTTTTAAAATATTATTATACAAATTTCACCACATCAGGGAGCATTGATATGCAGCAGAGAAGGAGTAATCCCAACACAGCTGTTTAAATCTGAGAACGAACTTTCATCCTCAGTGACTGGTGCTGGTGTCTCAGACACTGTAGAAGGCACCACACACCGTATCGAGAGGAGTCCTATGTGGCATAGGAAGTGATCTTTAGAATTCCGTATCTTATTTTTAGGTCTAATTACGAAACATTTCGTTGTGACACGTTGAAATGCATTTCATTAAGTTACATGAAGAAGTTTGAGGAGAGAAGGGTTGTAAAACTCAATATTGAATTCGATCATTCATTAGACGATGCATTCAGGAGACGGATAACAGAGTTAAACAAAGTTTATTGTATTATTAGCTGAATTTTATCTGTGCAACTTCCACTGGAATGTGTGGTATCGTATATAAATAGATTTCCCACTCAACACAGAAATATTTGAATTGCCAAGTGTCTAAAAAATTAGAAATATGTTACTTAAAAATATAGCTTTTTCCCCCAGATGGTATTTGTATCCACAAAAGTTCCCTTTAAACAGAACTCTATATATTTAGAGTTTAGTCTATTTACTGTTAAGGATTCTCAACCAAAGTGGTTGGAATTATTTTAAAGTTTTATTTTAAGAGCCTGGAAATTATTTGGAACGCACTATAAGTTTTTTACGATGAAATCACCTTTGGGAGCATTATTTACCGTCACTGACTACGACCAAACAGACGCAATTTACGATGGTTATTGGAGCTCTGGTTTTGTGGTAATTAGTACAAAGCTTTAATAACGTGCAGCCTCTGCCAGGCCTCTGTGCACTGGCCTGGTGACCACACTGCCTACGGCACAGTGTCCCGCCTGTGGCGCTGCCGATGCAAGAAGCCGCTAGAAGGACAAGTCGTGCTCGCAATTAGTTGGTGGCACTGGCTCGTGTATTTCACCGATGTTCGCGGCAAAACTGCAGACAGACTGCGGGGATCTGACACGAAGGGGAATCGGGAGGAAAAGGTGAGCTCCTGGCTGCTAAGGATGATTTCAGCTTTATCCCTTTTTGTTCAAATGCGCTTAAAATTCTCATGCCTGTTACTAGTCCCCGAATCCCAATTTTAGCTGTTCTGGGGACTCAGTAATTGGTCCCAAAATAGTGTTACCTTAGACAGCATCTGTCTCTATGCACGCATTTCCATTTTAGTGTTCGTCTCCAAAAACTTTTAGTCAAACTCGAGTCTTAGCAGATTTGGAATCACACTTGTGTTTCCTCTCTCGCTAAAGCTTCAGTGTGGCGTCTCCCTTCCACACTGCGGTGGGCGTGCTGGAGTGGTGCCGTCTCTCCTCGCCCTGAGCTCGTTTTTGCTGGTGCGCTGCCCCACTGTCGAAACACTGCCCTTTTCCTTCTGCACCGTCTGTGGTACTGGGGAGCTTTGCCGTTAGAGTTCAACTTCCAGTGACTTTCCTAAATGGGCACAACATGGATTTTTCTGGGACTGTCTGTGCAACATCATTAAGCCTCTTTGGTGGAAGCTGTCGATCAATATTTTCTCATTTTCCATTTCACATCTTTTGTGAGATTTAGCAGTTACCAACAGATCTGACATGGGTCAGGTGAAGAGATAGGACTTTTCTTTTCTTTTCTTTTCTTTTCTTTTCTTTTCTTTTCTTTCCCTCCCCTACCTTCCCATTCCTTCTTTCCTTTCCTTTTTTCTTTCTTTCTTTCTTTCTTTCTTTCTTTCTTTCTTTCCTTCCTTCCTTCAACTGTTCTAGTTAGATCAGGAGTGGTTTCTGTTTATCAAACCCTGAAGCATCTTAACATCCTCTAAGCAACAGTGGTGCTTGTCGTCATCTCTCATAGTAGATCCACAGAATACTGCCCTGGAGGAAGCCTGCGACACACAGGGTTAACTGGAAGCTTTTCTCCCACCACTGCAGGACTTATCAGAAACTTTATTGCATTGCCAATTGCCAAGAAGAAGATTTAGTATAAATAATTTCCAAAAATCTGTTGACCAAGGATTCATTCTCAGAGATCTGTAAGGATAGAGCAAAGGCATTACGACATAAAGGGAGTGCTAGTGGATATTTCTGACCAGTTTATGGCTGTAGTTAACAGCCACAATGGGTTGTCTATATTTATAACTTTATTGGAAATTTCACAGATTATTCTGTGTGGGTTAAGGACTTTGGCTTCGCAATTTTAAGAGAAATGTAAAGATTAGAGAGTATCAGTGGAGATCTGTTCTCTAATTCATCATCTTTTACTTGCTCAAGAATACGACATTGATCTCAAGGTTCTAATGGGTTGTGAAGTGGCATAAACAGGCACGGATTTTTACAAAGATATTGATTTTCTAGGCCCTTAACATACTATACGGAATGTGAGTTTAAAAATCTTGACAGTAGAACAAAGTATCAGCTGTTTGACATGTATTAAAAATTTGTTGAAAATTCAATTTGGAATTCTGATTTTTATTTTCCTTTTTGGTTTGTGAAGGGAAGAATATTCTACCCAGAATACCACCCTGTAGAGAAGTTACTGGGGGGGCAAATCATGTGTCGTGGCGTCGGACACGCACACGCGCTAGAGGCAGGAAAACGTGTGCGCGTCAGGTGTAAATATTCAGGCTCAGTTTCATTTATTTGTTTGCAGAATCGTCCACACCAACACTGCTCCCTTAGAGGTAACGCCTGGATGAAATTTTTAAAAAATTCCCTTCTTCAAGCTCTGTGTGGAATTAGAAAAAAGTCAACTTTAGAAACAAATAGGCCCTTCCCCCCAGAAGTGTGGTGTCTGCTGATGGGGAGCACGTGCGCTTTATTGACCATGAGACGCTGGCACAGGAGCGTGTGAGAGTCGACTCACGGGTCTGTTTTTGCGACACTCTGTGTGCAAATCCAAGCCGACGCAGCACCGCCAGCCCGGGTTTGGAGACGCTGGTTGAAGATTTTATTTTTGTGTCTGGAGCGGCGGGGAGGGACTCTCCTAGGAACTGGCTCCGAGAAAAGTGCTCCCATGCAAGTGAACGTGACGAGGTGGGGTTTGTCGCTTTTCGTCACAGGCTGGTGTGGAAGATACACTCGATACCGCCATTAAAAAAACATCACTTTTCTGCGCCGCGATGCTGGGGTCTCGGTGGGCGAACAGCTGCCTTCGGCTCAGGGTGTGATCCCAGGGTCCTGGGGTCGAGTCCGCAGAGGGCCTGCCTCCCCCACGGCTCCTTCCCCTGCTTGTGCTCTCACCCTCTTGCTGTCTCTGTCTCATTCACAAATAAGTACCTAAAATCTTTAAGAAAAAGAGAATATTTTAAATAATAATATAAAACAATTAAAAATGACTTTTCAAACCAACCGAAAAATTATTTCAACTTCTGCCCAAACACGAAGTCTTTTGGACACGACCTCGTTCACAGACATCACGCCGCCCACTCATGACCGTCATCCAGCTTCCTAGAGCCTCTGGGTGTGGTAACCCGTGGTTGCCTTTGAGAAGAGTTGTATGTACACTTGAATCTCACTAAAATTGCTTTCCTATGAAAATATTGTTTTGCTTTTACTTTTATTCAATAATCCCCCCCACAAACTTTCAAAAAGGTCCATTTTATCGACATTTCATGTTACTGTTCCTAGTATTCCGCAGTCCCACGGCAAGAACACAGACCCACCCCCCGGTGTGTATCTAGATGTTTCAGTGAGCCAAGTTCTAATTGAAGATGTGTCCCAGCCTCTTAGCCACCGCCTGATGAGGTAACCACGAGTTCGAGCTCTAGAGGGCTTTGGGGTTCTTCTGTGTGCATCTCGGTCTGGTGGTCCTTCTGCACACACGCGCCCTCACACACGTGTCATCTGCCCACGTGCACACCGAGTCACACACACGAACGCATACTCCGGGGCCTGCACACACACGTGCATGTGCGCACCCCCACCTGCATGCTGAAGCTTCTCTCCTTCCGCGCTAGGGTGTCCCCGAGCCCCACACACGGACTGGGCCCCTACAGGCTGCTGATGGAGGCTGGGGTCCAGGAGAAGGCACTGAGCGGAGGCCTACGCCTTCCCTGGGGCAGCCCTGGGGCTGCTGGACAGCAGCCGTGATGCACATACCTGGAGTCGTGCGGGGGCTCAGGGCTCCATGTGGCCTTCAGCTTTAGGGAGTGTCACCCATGGGGCAGGTCTGGGGCGAGTTAGGGATGGGTCCTAGACAATATGGGGTTAAGTCAGGGGCCCTGCTTTCCAGGCGTTACAGTGTTACTGGCTGAAGTGCCTGGATTTTCCCATCGAGCTTTTAAGAAATGGAGATTTAAGTAAGAAGGAGAAGAGAAGAAAGAGACGTAGGAGAAGAAGAAGGAGGAGGACGACGAGCAAGGGAAGAAGGGCCGAGTTTGCGTCCTGGGAAAGAAGGACAGGTAAAAGGTAAGTAGGGGCTCTCCAGGGCATAGCTGAAGGGGAAGACTCATGCCCTGCCCAGGGGATGCCCCGTCCCCAGCCGGGCAGTGCGGGCCGCCGGCTCAGAGCCCTGGCCTCTCTGGACAGCGGACCTGCCGGGGGCTCCCTCCCCCGCTAGCTGTGGCGTCTGGAACACACAGCTTGCTGGGGCCTGACTGGCCAGGCAGGCACACAAGTCAGGCCCCTGTTTCAAAGTGAGAACAAGGTGGTGGTCGTCCTGTGCCCGGTGTCTTCCCGGGCAGAACCACCCCAGCTCCAGCTCAGAACACACGGCGCTTGCTGCTTTACCCGGTCCTTCCCCCAACCCCTTCTCCCGAGAGGCCCCATAACCTTCCTGTGCCCGACACCCCGTCTCAGGCTCTGTCTGGGCACGCAGGCCAGCCGGCGACCAGTCAGCCCTCCCTGCTCGGTGCTGCACCTCGCGGGCTCTGGGAAACCGTCTTTACTCACGCTACGCCCGCCACGTGGAGCACTTTCCTGCACACATTGCAAACGTGAAGCTGACATGCATCACACACATCCAAGAATGAATTTGAAGCAAAGTATCTGAACAGTAGAGACAAGCGATCGGGAGATTTCCATTCGTACGGCCTTTCGACTAGAGGGTAAGTGCACGGAGGTGATTTGCACACATTTGAGATGTCGAGTTGGATCAGATTTGGAAGATAAGGAGGGAATCGGGGCAAAGGGGGTCTGGGGAACCGTCGCCAAGACAGGTTCCCAGGAGACCCTGCAGCGGAGCACACGAGTGCGGGAAGGCAGGGTTGGGGGAGGTGAAGTTTGCGGTGCTGGGAGGGAAGCTGTGAATCCAAGTTGGAATCATCCTTGGGGCCCACGTCCAAAAGCAGAACGCGTGTTGGGGTGAATGGGTAGGCCGTGGAAGTGTTCCTCATAAGCAGGGGAATGATCTGATAGCATTTCCACTAAAACAGCAACAACAACACTGGCCTGTTTAAAAACACTCCAGTGACGTAATCATCAAAACCCCAGAGTGGTAAGTTCTGCAGGACATCTTGTTCTTTTGATTGATAAATATGTAGGGAAAAATAAAATACAGGAAAGTAAGATAGAAGAGGAACTTATTTTTTTAAAGCTTCTATTATTTATGTATTTTAGAGAGAGGAGGGGCAGTGGGAGAGAGAGAATTCAAGCAGACTTCCCACTGAGCACAGAGCCCCACACGGGCTCGATCCCACAAGCCTGAGGCCATGACCTGAGCTGAAACCAAGATTTGAACACCTCACTGCCTGAGTCACCCAGATGCCAGAGGAACTTCTAAATGGGAAGACACTTCAGAAATACAACTCATTTCTTTTTTTTCCTTTTTTTTAAGATATCAAAAAATTTGTTTATTTGATAGAGAGAGAAAGTGCACAAGCAGAGGGAGAGGGACAGAGGCAGAGGGAGAAGCAGGCTCCCCGCTGAGCAGGGAGCCTGATGTGGGGCTGGATCCCAGGACCCTGGGTTCATGGCCTGAGCCAGAGGCAGACGCTTCACCGACTGAGGCCCCCATGCATCACCAGAAGTACAACTGACTTCAACGTATGAGTCTTTCTTGGCCGCTCATAACAACGAGCAGACAATAAAAAGTTCTAAGATAATTGGGAAATTTGGACACATAAAATATTTGATACGATTCAGAAAGTATTGTTCAAGTCTAGATTTGTACCTGGAGTGAAGATTGATTTGGGAAAGAATGCCTGCCCCTCAGGTAGGCTGGCTTCATGGTTGCAGACGAAAGGACAGGAGGTACAGGGTCTGCTTTGTCATGCGGGGGCGGGTGTGGGGGGTAACCGGGAACTGCGCCGGGTGTGTGCTGATCAGTTGAAGCTGTGTGATGGGTGTGAGGGAGTCCCATACGTTCTTCCACTTCCTTGTGTTTGCCGTTTCGCATAATACACTGTCTTCTAGAGACTTCCACACGGGCTGTATCATGCGGTACGAGCTGGGGGGCGGGGAGGTTGCTGAGATGCATCGTGGTGTGGCCCCACTCGGGGTCTCCAGGGTGGCCCCTCAAGGGGGCTCCCCCTTTTCCATCTCATACATGATCCCCAACATACAGACGTCCACAAGGAGAGTGCTGTTTCTTACCTAGATGTTTCCCCCTGTTTTACAAGGACAAGCAAGAAGCACTGTGAAATTTATTGAGTTCCCATTTTGAAACTGTAAGAGGGAGCGGGGTGTGAACCCATACCCTTCCCCACATCCTCAGCCAGAGCTCTTCCCTCGCAGCAATCCGTGCTCCCAGGTGCTTGTTGAATTTTTCCAGAGACGCCTTATGTGCATACAATTAAAAAACAGAGTCTTCCTTTTTTGTATAAATGATAGCGTACACTTTTTTAATGAACTCTGTTCTACTAATCATATATCTTTTATATCAAATGCATGTAATATAATAAAATATAATAATATAATATTAAAAAAGCTTCTTCACTCCTTATATGCACTTAGTAGCCCATTGTGTAGATAAAACGATGCGTTTAATTTTTCCTATTGATGTACAAGTAGGGTGTTTCCAGGGTTAGAAATGATGGGGCCATGAACACACAGCCACATTTGTGGTTTCCCGTGGGAGAGACAGAAACAAGGTCCGGACGCATGCTGTGGAGTTGTGTTTCTGAGAGCTACTAATGACCTCTGTAGAGATTCTCAACTCAGTTTCTACCAAGCATGGTGTGTCCTGCTTCTGAAAACCAATGAAAATGGCATCTTGGCATAGTTTTAATTTTCATTTCTTCTAGAATCTTATCAAAAGTTTAAGAGCCATTTCTGTTGGCTCATGCTGTCTTATCTTTTTTCTTTTTGTTGGATTTTTCTGCCAAATAATTTTCGGGACCTTTGGCATATCATTAAATTAGTTCTAATCAATAAATAAGCATTGCTGATAGAGTTATTTGAGTGGTCACTCGACTTTTGACTTCGCATAAGGTAGCTTTTTACCTATATGGAGATTGTGGGTCTTAGATGGTTGGATGTATCAGTATTCTTTCTTGCCTTCTGGGTATTTTGCCAATCTTAAAAAGTCTTTTCTATCTTCAGATTATTTTTAAAATCTCAAGAATCTATCCAGTGTTATTTTTATAGTTTCGTATTTATAGGAGTCCTTTCTCCCATCTGGAATTAATTTGGTATCGGGTGTGAGGCTGCATGTGGCAGAAAAGGTGTGCGCGTCACCCTGAATGCGCTTTGGTCCGAGCCCAGGACTGACAGCCACTTGGGTTGGCCCTGCGAGCCACGGGGCCACGAGACAGAGTCACCCAAAGGACCGAGGGAGAATGACACATCACACTCGTCGACCTGACTCCCACGTTGGCCGCCCTTTCCCGACTTCCCTGTCTGCCGGCTGGACTCACCCTTTCAGAACAGTGCCGTCCGGCTGGCCGGCTGGGCCCTGAAGGACCTGGGAGCAGAGCACCCTTCGTTTCTCTCCTCTGTTGTGCTCAACCCTGAGCTCGTGAGGAGTATGGTAGTTACTCAACCTCAGTACACGGTCCCCCAACTTACAAGTTTCAGGGCTACTTCAGGAATAATCCATTTTCCATAATGATTCCAAGTGAAATGATAGAAACACAGAGATAAACAGATAGATCGCAGTATTTGTCATCTGGACTCGCCAACAGTTTGGAAAATGACAAATGTATCTGCTGCCCTATGTATCACTTAGGTAAAATGTAACAAAAATGTTGGGTTAGAATGCCCTGTATTTACACGAGCCCGCACCACACGTCCTCCTGGAGTCTAATTAGGACACAAAAAAATAAAGCAGTGGTGAGTTCTTTCTGGTCTGTGAAATGCAGAGAGTTATTTTCCCAGGGCCCAGCTGTATTTGTCTCCCTGACTTCTCCACTCTGACCTGGAAACGGCTGATGTCTATGGCCTGCCAGCCCCTACTGCTCCTCTTCAGGTTGACACCTGGCAAGTTCAAGACCTTGCGTACCACATGGGCACACTCCGTCTGGGTGTCCTTGGGTGGAGGCTATTACACGGCAACCAAGGGTCAGCTCCCACGTGGTCATGACCCAGCTTGATTTGCTTCTCAGCCGCCGTGCATGGCTTATGACCTCCCTGATGGCTCTCACTCACCGGAGGCCGTCCTGCCCAGTGACTGCCCACCCTCCGCATCTGAAAGGGGCCCTACCACAGCTTCCCTGCACCAACCTAAGTGCTACTTAGAATCTGGCTGCCAGCGCAGAATCCCCAGAGCCCAGGGTGAGTTTTCTTTCAGAATGCCTTCATTTGCCCTCCTGGCATCTGATGCTGGCTCCTGACACCTTTGTTCCCTGATATTTTCATAAATGTGGGTCTCAGAGGCAAGGTCTGGGCCTGATCCTGTCTCAATGTTTATTCCCCCAGGATTGCAATGCCCACTAGAACTTTCTGTGATGATAGAAAGGTTCTACATGGGCCACCCACTACACAGTTGCTAGCCCCACGTGGCTTTTGAGCACTTGAAATGTGACTAGGGAGACAGAGGAACTACATTTTATTTATTTTTGATTTAATATATGTTTAGGAAATTTAAATTTCAGTAGCCACTTATATGGCTCTGTGCCTATATTATTGGGCAGTATAGCCCCAAACGTTACTTCTGTCCTTATATTAATGATGGATGCAGCTATAGGGACGGATCTCCCCCCGTATTCAACCCCCGGGCCCCCCAAGCCCAGCATCTGTGCACCCTGGGGGAGAGCGCACCCTCCCTGGGCCAGCATGCCGACACCAGGCAGCCCTGCTACCGAGAGACCCACCTTCATTAACGAGCATGTACGGTTTTCAAAATACAGCTTTGCCATGGCACGGCGGCTGCTAAACTTTTCCCGTGGCTTTTCATCACAGGCAAGAGTGCATGAAGCCTTGTTTCTCCTGTTTTTAATCAAAAGCAATCAATACTGAATTTGTAAAATGCTGTGAAAATTCTCAGTAAAGGAGGGCCATCCTTTGGTGAAAAACAAGGCGCAATCATCCTGTCTCGGTGTTTGAAGAAAGAAACAAAACCAAACAAGAAAACAAATAACAGTGAAAAATAGAGTGAATTCCCAGGAGGGTTTGACAGATCAGTTTCCACGTAAACACCCTCATACCTGCGAGGAGCCGTGGGGTTGTCGGACGGCCTCCGCTGCGGGGCCGCCGTGACACCCGGCGCCCGCGGTCCTTTCCCGACAACAGAGTCAACCATGTGTCTGGGGAGACCACGAGGCCCCAGCGTCCTCAGGGAGATGATAGCAGTCTTCGCTGAACTCTTTCGGACAGCGTGTCCTTCCTTTCAGGAGGGCTTTTTATTTCCTCCTCGTACGGCAGTTTATGTTTATCATCCATGCTTATTTTGGTGAGAAATTTCTGAAAGATTTAAAAAAAGGCTAATGGGAGTGAAATGTGTTTCAAATAATATCTTTCTTTTCTTGCCTATAAAGTAAGCACACGTGGTTGCTAACCCAGCATTACGTGCACTCGCCCCACCCAGACGAATCTGCGCTGGGAAGGTATGTAGGCGTGGATGGGGGGGGCGAGGCGTCTCGGGGGACATGGGCGAGGGGGAGAATCTGAGGGTGATGCAGAGGCCGGGAGCCAGGACAGGCTGGAGGGGTGTCTGCCAGCGCCGGGGGCTCTGGGCCCCCTGCCCTGGGAAGTCTTATGGCTCAGGTGAGCTGGCCGTCTTCAGCCAACGGGGAGTTAGAGAGGGGCTCACCCAGAGCTGTGTCCCCATCATTTCCAGAAGCTGGGAGAGGATGGAATCAAAGGACTGATCCATCATTTCCGAACTCCACGTGCAACCAGCAAGTTCTGATTGCAGTGCAGACTAAGAGCAGCGTCTGTTGCCGTGGTGCTCATCTGGGGGAAGAGCACACACCTCCACGTTTTCTGGTCGCACGACTTAAAAATAGCGATGATTCAATTCAAAGAGCGCGTGGCAGTGATCCTGACTTCAGAATGGGATGGGCAGCAGCACTGATGTAGCTTGAAACCAGATGGGACCCGACCCCAGAACGATGCCTGTCGTATGTGCACATGGTTCTATGCGTGGGTCTGCAAGTGGACCTGCACATGGCTCTGTGCGTGGACCTGCATGTGGCTCTGTGCGTGGCTCTGTGTGGACCTGCACGTGGCTCTGTGTGGACCTGCACGTGGCTCTGTGCGTGGACCTGCACGTGGCTCTGTGTGGACCTGCACGTGGCTCTGTGCGTGGACCTGCACGTGGCTCTGTGTGGACCTGCACGTGGCTCTGTGTGGACCCACTGTGCTTGAGCTGCATCTCCACCTGACACCTCCAGGGTGTGAGACCCTCAGTTCAACAGCAACTACCTCTATCATGTTTAGAGGATGGTGGTGTCACGTTGACTTTCTGTTACAGAGTTTGGTTAGGTTGTGATCAAATGTGATTCTGAACCAGTATGTAAGGACTTTTCTGGGTAGGAAAGCATGAAAGTTCAAATAGTGTTCAGTTTCTTTAAATATATATATATATAATATATGTATCTCTACAGTCATATATATGTAACTATATACGACAGTCATATATATGTGTGTATATATGAAATAGGACTTTAACGAAGACCTAAGGGAGATCTCTACACTATTAAGGAACCACTAATTTTGTTCGAAAACCAGACTGCTTCTATGGCTTCATAAGCGCTCTTCTCTGCCTTACAGTGGTTTCAGTGCAAGGACTGTGATGTTTTCTCATTCACTCTTGATTTATGTGTTGTCACCAAAATAGGTTTTAGGATGCAGGCTGGGCTTGAGCGTGGAGTGGGCTCTCACAGAGGCCATTAGTGTGAGGCTTGATCCGGTCTGATAGAAGAGGACAGCAGGACCCAGACACATGCAGAGGGATGACCGTGTGAGGACCTGGGGAGGGGACGATGTCTACATGCCCAGGAGAGAGGCCTCAGGAGACACTGGCCCTGCCCACACCCGGACCTCAGACTCCCTGCCTCCGGGACATGAGGAAATACATTCGTGTGGCTTAAACCACCCACGTGTGGTGCGTGACTGTGGCAGCCCAGTCAGACTAAGACAACTTGTATGTTGAAGTGCTACTCCCTGGTACCTCACAGACTGTGTGACCTCACTCGAAATAGGGTCAGAAGTACAGAAGTAACCAAGTGAGAGGGGTCATTAGGTTGGGACCTAACCTGAAAATGACTGGGGTCATACAAGAGGGGGAATTTGGACTTGGAGACAGATGTGCCCAGAGGAGAGGTGGTGGGAAGACCCAGGGCACACGGACACAGAGGTGAGGATGGAGTGCTGGGAAGGACTTGCCCCCAGAGCCTTCGGAGGCTCCTGTCTCCTCCTCCTCAGCCTACCCTGCCTTCTTGCTCACCCTCCGTGGGGTTACTAGTCAGCAGTAATGGTACCCACCACGTGCCAGGGACACGTATAAGGGCTCAGCTGGGAGACTCACCCTGACGGTCCACAGCCAGGCCCAAGGTCTCTAAGACACCTCAGCTGGCTCTTCCTTGGATCGACCCCCTTTTCTTGGACTCTGTTTCTCGTATAGGACTTCGTGTGGTCTTGCTTTCCCCTATGACTGACAGTCTGGGGCTGGTCTGTGGGGGGCATGCGTGCAGTTGTAAACCTTCATCCGGAATATTTATGTGTGCAGCTAAAACTTTCATGTTTTCAGTCAAATGTGCTCCCAAATCTATAGCTACGTCATTGATTACTGAGGGCTCAACTCTTAGGAGAGCAGGATCTGTTGCAAAACTCTGGGAGCTTTCCCATGCCCTCCGACAATTACTGCTTCTGCGCTGGACCCCTGACTGGCTGCCCCCTCGCTCCCTCAGATTTGCCCTCACAGGGGAACCTGTCGTGAAGACCAGCACAGAGACAGTCAGTGCAGGGACTTTCTTTCTCCGTCCTGGTTACAACCTCCTTGTGTCCTCGCATTACTAGTGGGCCCAGACCAATCGGCACTAATAAGTCATGGCAGGGGTCTCACGAAACCATCTGCGTGTATTAACGACTCAATAAATATACTTAAAAGCAGCTAAAGCGTTCGTTTTGTAATCATGCCTTCGTTTTTCTCACGGAAGCTTTATTTGCAGGTTTATAATTGCAAGGAGTCGGCTTTAATTAATAGAATAAATTTTAATGTAATTAATAAGTTGAATTCTTACTGGCACTCTCAGGTGATTATGTACTTTGAGTTTTAAAGATGCAATTTGCATGTTATTACAATAATGAGAAGGACTTCGGCTTTAGAGGGAAGGTAGTGTTTAATTTTAGCTCCCTGAAATCATCTTGCTCCCCAAAGCAAAACGAGTGCAGATAATCCTGTGATTTGTGAAGAAGTTGTGAAAAGTGCATCCTGTGACTTTTCCACCCGGACGTCAGGAGGGAAACCGGCGGACGTCCTAAGATCTCTCTCTCCGCAGATGTTTACAGAGCCTGGGATTCATGTTTCTCTTTGCAAACTCGCCCTCTTTCCCAAACTTTCCTCCAAAGTGCTTTTGTTCTCAAGACCACAGTATGGACGCATATCGGGGGAAGACCTACGTGAGAGGCTGCGACAGCTCGCCCGCTGACCAGTGTCCCCGAGAAGCAGAGGGAGAGGCGCTTCTTGCTGGGGGCAGAGCTGTGAACAGCACCTCCAGTCTGAGCTGTGGGGGTGTGGATTCCTCAGCAGTCTGGTCGGGCCTGGGGTTCCAAGGCAGCAGTGAATGATCTGGCTAAGTGGGTCCAGGACAGATAACGATGGTAAGACGGGGCAGTTAGCTCTGGAGGGAGGCAGGACGGGTAACGATGGTAAGACGGGGCAGTTAGCTCTGGAGGGAGGCACACGGACACAGCTATGGCAGTGCTTCCCCCAGCACCTACTACGTGTGGTGCCCCGTGGACCGTCCGTCGCTTGTGAACAAAGGCACACTCGCAGGCCTCTGTCTGTGAGGCTGGGGACTGTTCGATCTGGTAAGGTGGGGAGGGGTGGCAGACGGCCTCTCTCAACCCGGGGTCGTGTAATTAGTGGGAAGTGTTTCTCCAGGCTGCAGAGTAATTGTTGGCAGGTGCACATATCAAAACCAATGCCAAACGCGTAACGTTGAAGAATTATTATTCTCGTTATCACAACTTCCCTCAGTAATCCTAACTGTCGGCTTTTGCTGAGTGATTATACAGAAATAGGTAATGATACAGACTGGTGTTGGATTGTGCCTCTGGATAATTGCATTGTCACATGAAACCATTAAAAATACTGAGTTATTATTTGCACATTTTCTTGGACACAAAAAAAGATAAGCCCATCACAGAACCCGGACCAAAGCAGGCTGTTTTGACAACAGTTTGGGTCCCTGTCGTGTGAAGCGGCGTCGTGGGTGAGCTGATGGGGTCCGTCCACAGACAGGAACACGTTCACAGAATGCCCGCTAACCAGGGCGTACGCATCTCTAAAACCTCACAAT
The DNA here is from genome assembly GCA_004024625.1 of Mellivora capensis. Taxonomy (NCBI): domain Eukaryota; kingdom Metazoa; phylum Chordata; class Mammalia; order Carnivora; family Mustelidae; genus Mellivora; species Mellivora capensis. The sequence continues at coordinate 13,823 of PISX010017346.1, read as the reverse complement.
AGAGCAAAATGTACCCTAAAGGATGAAAAATACAGTCCAACACGTAACTTAAGGAAAGCTGAAGGTCATACTTACAGTAAAAAGATTCTTTTTCCTACTCAAGTTGCATTTCATGGGTCATAAGCAGATGCAACTTTTTATTGAATTTGAAGTCTCATACAAAATTACTTTATTCATTTGCTCAAAATATTTACTATAAGTGACAGCTATGTGGGGCACCTGGGTGGCTCAGTCATTAAGCATCTGCCTTCGGCTGAGGTCATGATCCCAGGGACCCTGGATCAAATCCCGCATCCGGAGCAGAGAACCTGCTTCTCCCTCTCCCTCTGCTGCTCCCCCTGCTCATGCTCTCACTCGCTCTACTCTCTCTCTCAAATACATAAATGAGATCTTTAAAAAAAAGCAATGACGGAGGTGTAAGAAGCGTGCTGTGCGTGCAGAAATGTTTCCTTATGAATGGTTAAGAAAGTCTAACGTATTTTCCTTTGACCTGTTTTTGTGTATTTTCTTCCGGAAGCCTGTCCGACGTCCTGTGTGAGTGGCACGGCAGAGTATGGGTAATTGCAGTTGACGACTAGACACCCCTTCAGGGCCCGGAGCCGTCGGGCTTGGAGGACGGGCGCACTCCGCTCTCTCGATACCTCGAGTTGTCTTCTGCGTTGGGTGGAGGAGACTTCCCCAGAGACTAAGGCAGGAGCCGGAATCACTTGGGCCGTTTTTATCAAATCTGTGTCAGCGAAAGACTCAGCTGCTGCCCTCGTTGTTGCTGATGTTGAAGAGATCGCCCTGAAGCTTCCGACGAGCTGCACAGGCGCCACGGGTGCCACAGACGCCGTAGGAAGTGGCCGTGTTAGAAGGACGGGCCGTGTCAGCTGCTTCCTGTCATGGCGGGTCCAGGGAGGAAGAGGCCATTTCTTTTTATTTTTCTGTTATCTCTGTTCACCTTGGTTCAGTGGGTTCTATCCCTGCCGGTCCGTTTCTTTACAAACATTGTGTGGGTTTTAGAAGATCCGGGATTCACTCCATGAGCCAGAAGCCCAATCCCCAGTCCTGAGACAGGCCTTCTCTGTCCCGGGCTCCCTGTGAAGAGGCTGTGGGGCCGGACCCCGTCTTCCGAGGTACCCTCTATCTAACAGCATCTGACAGAGAGCACCTAGGAGCCATGTCCTCGTATCTCGGAAGGAGCGTGTCCTTGTGAAGGGTCTGTGAGTGAGAACCTCAGTCCTTCTGAAGTGGGTTTACAGGCAAGCTCTTGGCCCCACAGGTACCCCCAGGGCCATATTTTTCTGGTGTTTCCTCCAAGGTCCTGTCGCTCTCTGAAGGAGAGACTTGGGATGAGATAGAGCTTGATCTCCGGCCCTGCAAGCTCTGGCTCATTTATTTCTAGAGGATTTGCCTGAGATCTGAATCATTGTTCTTTGCTCCTCTTTGCCCCGATATTTTGCCAAGAGCAGTGAGAAGACATGAAGTCCGCTCCCCTCCCCGACATGTGCTCAAGTCTCCTCAGCCACACCATCGAGTCCCCGTCGGGGTTAGCTCGCGGCAGCAGTCACCCTCCAGCACATCCTACTGAGGGGCCGCCTTGCTCCATTCAAGACCACTGCTCCTCACTTGCCTACAAACCCTCACTGACGGCTTCCTTGGAACCTTCTGGATTTCCACTCACACCCCCTGGGGGTGCCCACTTCTCACTGGTGCGAAGCCAGTGCCATGTGTTTTAGACTTGGGGGTGGCTGGGATCACTGAATTTTCTTCTTCGTTGACATGTCTCAGGCCCGGTTCTGACTCAGTCGTAGTTTGCTGGAGACTCAGCGCATGAACCTGGGGTCAGCTGAGAACACGGCGGCTGAAGGCGTCCCTGTCTCCGTGACGTGGACGGGTGCTCTCATGGTGCTGGGTGCTTTTCCTGCGGCTGAGACTGGGATTCCCCTGCCTCTGTGGTCCAGCTCAGGTCACAGAGCATCGCTCCTGAGGTGCTCTGCTGAAAGTCTCAGGCCTGCCCAGACCCATGCCTGTGGGCCCCCCATGAGGGAGAGATCATCTCTGGCAGAAGGGGATGTGGGGTCGGAGACGTCCCAGCCAACTTTGAAACCTAAAGTGGCACGGGGCACCAGGACAAATCTATGGCTGTTGCATCTCTTTTGCCCCAAACTGGCAGCACAATTAAGAAAATGATAACTTCACTGTCAATAGAATGTTGTCCCTGTGTCCCTCTCTCTGTTTTTCACACCCCGTCCTCTCTCTCTTATGCTTTCGAAAGGTTAGTCTACATCTGTGTATCTTATACCTCTGTCCTGCTCTCTTCTCGTTGAGGTGACAGCACGAGATCTACCGCATTCATACTGCCTTGAGGGCATAATGCCATATTTGTGACCTAAGACTCGACACCATCCGGCGGACCTGTAGAAGTATTCATTGCACGTGACTGAAACTTTCTACCTGTTGAACAGCAACTCCCCATTGCTTCCCTGGCCCTCAGCCCCTGGCGATAATCATTCTACTCTCTGTTTTTATGAGTTCAACGCATTTTGATACTCATGTAAGAGAATCGGGCAGTGTTTGACCTTCGGGAACTGGCTTATTTCACTTAGCATAACGTCCTCCACGTTAGTCCGTGTGGAAGCCTGCGGTACGAGCTCCTCCTTCCTTTAGAGCCAAGGAGCCCATCATAGGTGTGCACGCATCTCCTTCATTGAGTCATCCATCCCTGGATTTAGGCTGCTTCTGCATCTTGGCTGTTGTGAGCCCGGGAATGCAGGAATCTCTTTGGAAGTGGGACTGCTGAATCATAGGATCACTTATTTTCAGTATTTTGAGGACTCTCCATGCCATTTTCTTAGTGGCTGCACCATTTTGCATTCTGATCAGTAGCATACAAGGTTCCAGTTACTGCTGCAGACTCTCAGTGTTCCAGCCGTATTTCACTGCTAACCTGGTGTTTCCACGTGGGGGCGGGGCATGGGACTTCCCACCGCCCTTCCATGCTGGCACCAGCCTCCCCACCTCTAGCTCCTCCTGGGGCTAGAGCTCACCAGTCCAGATGCAGGGAGAGGTCTGCATATTTGCAGACTTACTCTAGGCATTTCCTTTCATTATCCAACTGAGATTTGCTTTACTACTACCAATTATGTTTTCCAGATTAATTGGATCACGTAAAAATATATTTGTCTGCCAGCCTAAATATTATTATTTGTTCTTGAAACAAAAGCAAGTCAGCCATATGTCTAAGTGCTTCAGAAATGGTTGCTTTTTAAATTGGCCCATCTTGAATAACATATGTGTGTATAATCTCCTTTAAGTGAGAAGTAGGAAGTAACACTTTATGGTACCTTCTCATATTGGCGTTTTCCAAATAGGAACAATTTATGTTGTCATATTATATTCCTTTTGCTCTGGAAAATATTTCTCCTTAGAAAACATATGATTAGCAGTCTGCTTATTTTATACTAGAAGCCCAATAAATGTGTTTGCGTGAACATGTAAGTGGTAGGAAGTCAATGATTATTATTCAAGTGTCTACCACAAACTTACAAACACACACATATATGCAAACAATAATCTGCTTTAAGAAAATTCTTGGGGCACCTGGGTGGCTCAGTGGGTTAAGCCTCTGCCTTCGGCTCCAGTCATGGTCTCAGGGTCCTGGGATCAAGCCCCGCATCAGGCTCTCTGCTCAGCGGGGAGCTTGCTTCCTCCTCTCTCTCCACCTGCCTCTCTGCCTGCTTGTGATCTCTGTCAAATAAATAAATAAAATATTAAAAAAACACAAAAAATTCTTGCATTTGGTAACAAGACATCTAATGAGGAATGTGGCTTTATAAAGTCAAATATTTAGAAATTTAACTTTAAAATTATGGATCAAATTTTATTTCTGGGTATGCTTACCTTGGAAAGACTACAAATTCATCTTAATTAAAATTCATTTCTTTAATTTTAAAATTAATATTAATTTCTTTTAAAATAACGTATTGGAGGGGTACCTGAGTGGCTCAGTTGGTTAAGCATCTGACTTTTGATTTTGGTTGAGGTCATGATCTTGGGTGGCCTGAGAGTCACTCCTGCATCGGGCTCTGCACTCAACGTGGGGTCTGATTGTCCCTCTGCCTCTGTTCTTTCCCTGCTCAAACTCTTTCACTCAAATAAGTAAACAAATAAAGAACAACTAAATAAAGAAATAAAATCTTTAAAATAACATATTGGAGTGTAGAATAATGGTTAACTTACACGCACAGTTCTAGCCCCCTACCCCCCGACTGCCAGAAATCTTCTGAAGAATCAAAAATCTTATTTTAAAGGAGTAAAATGACAACTGCATGGATAACAGAAGACGTGTGACAAATGTCGGCTTTCACACCCATTTAAGGACAAATACTGTGCAGTTCTATATGTTTGTAGACATGTAAGTGTGTTGAAACAACTAGATAAAGGAACACATCAATTAGCAGAGCTGACTTTTAGAAAACGAGCCATGGGATTGTGTGCTGAAGAAACGTCTCCTGTTATCTCCTCCTGGTTTTGATTTATTTGATCTCTCCAGGGAGACAATATATGCACATTACTTCTGTAATGAAGGAAAGCAAGGACATGCTCATTAAAACCTTGCACTGATACAGGTACACATGGGTCTTTACCTTTGGTCACAGGTGAACCATCTGGCCAGAGCGCATATGGCTTCGGGAGGAAGGACAGACTGATGGTCTGTCTTGGCTATATCAAGCCTCCTTACCCCATGGCACGAGAACTCCTCCATGTCTGCTACACGGAGGTCTGCCTGACTTTTCAGCCGCTTCTAATTTTGTGTGCATTTGTGTAAGATACTCAGTAGTAGTATTAATAGTATTAACATCAACCATTAGACAAAGACTACTTATCAAGCTAAGAAATGGTGGGAAAGGATTGCAGATGGCTTAAAAACAGCAGTATGGGCTGTAGGATGGTTGCCACGGGGATTTGCAGTGGGCTGAGCAGTGACCCGGCAGGAGCAGTTGATGTCACTTGGGTTTAGATGCAGGTTATGCTATCCCTCCTCTTTTTTTTTAAATTGTTCTATTCCTTTTTTAAAAATTTTATTTCTTTTCAGCGTAACAGAATTCATTGTTTTTGCACCACACCCAGTGCTCCATGCCATGTGTGCCCTCCCTAATACCCACTACCAGGTTTACCCAACCTCCCATCCCCCTCCCCTTCAAAACCCTCAGGTTGTTTTTCAGAGTCCATATTCTCTCATGGTTAATCTCCCCCCCAATTTCCCTCAACACCCTTCTCCTCTCCATCTCCCCATGTCCTCCATGTTATTTGTTATGCTCCACAAATAAGTGAAATCATATGATAATTGACTCTCTCTGCTTGACTATTTCACTCAGCATAATCTCTTCCGGTCCCATCCATGTTGCTACAAAAGTCGGGTATTCATCCTTTCTGATGGAGGCATAATACTCCACAGTGTATATGGACCACATCTTCCTTATCCATTCGTCCGTTGAAGGGCATCTTGGTTCTTTCCACAGTTTGGCGACCGTGGCCATTGCTGCTATAAACATTGGGGTACAGATGGCCCTTCTTTTCACCACATCTGTATCTATGGGGTAAATACCCTGTAGCGCAATTGAAGGGTCATAGGGAAGCTCTATTTTTAATTTCTTGAGGAATCTCCACACTGTTCTCCAGAGTGGCTGCACCAACTTGCATTCCCACCAACAGTGTAAGAGGGTTCCCCTTTCTCCACATCCTCTCCAACACACGTAGTTTCCTGTCTTGTTGATTTTGGCCATTCTAACTGGTGTGAGGTGGTATCTCAATGTGGTTTTAATTTGAATCTCCCTGATGGCTAGTGATGATGCACATTTTTTCATGTGTCTGATAGCCATTTGTATGTCTTCTTTGGAGAAGTGTCTGTTCATGTCTTCTGCCCATTTTTTTGACATCATTATCTGTTTTGTGTGTGTTGAGTTTAAGAAGTTCTCTATAGATCCTGGATATCAACCTTTTGTCTGTACTGTCATTTGCAAATATCTTCTCCCATTCCGTGGGTTGCCTCTTCATTTTGTTGACTGTTTCCTTTGCTGTGCAGAAGCTTTTGATCTTGATGAAGTCCCAAAAGCTATCCCTCCTCTTAATGCTGTTTTAAATATTTGATCGAAGCATAGTGGTCCTGCTTATTCAGTTCCTGGATGTCATTGTACATAAAGGACTGGTGAACATACTGGTGACAGAGTAAGTGTTTGAAAAGGTTTTTCCAGTCTAGTACAATGAGCTGAATGCAATTTATATTTAATATTTAATAGAAACAAATATGGTATAACATCAGATATTTTAAAATATTAAAAGGTGATGGTATAAGAAAAATATTTACAGAACATCTTTTAGGATGGTAAGAGACCCCAAAACATCCTGTACATACACACATCACACCACGTATGGGAAAATATGTGGATTATTTTGCCTAGGACAGCTGTCTCGTGTAGACTGTACTGTAAAATGTCAATAAATCTTGGTTTGCATGGTTCCATGGGGGTAGAACTATGTTAAGTCAATGTGGATAAGCTCATATGAGGCAGGGAATAAAGGTGTACACACACACACACACAGTATTCTAAAGATGAGTGTGACCCCTTGGCCACCTTATTAGCTATGAAAACCTTTTCTAGATAGGACTTACACAGTGATTGGTCCTTACTCTTACAGCTCCTTCCAAACACTGGAGACTCTAGCTCGGGCAGTCGGTAATACAAACACGTGGACTGAGTGCTATGACAGTTAACGGTTTCGAGGCTGGCGGCCTACCAGTATGCCTGACCACTGATCCCAGACAAGTTCAATGTTGAATGCTCTGTTGTAAGCACATGATACCTTTGGACACATATAAAGATGCTCTTTGTCTATTTGTAGGAGTTAATGCACAGATCTCTGGAAAAATAAATACCATTCTTCACCAAGTTCTACCTTCTGAGAGCTGATGATTCCAAACTTTCCAAAATGAAACTGCATGTCTCAATACTATTTCCTGAATCCTTAACTTTAGCTTGGCTCTAAATGGGGACAAAACAAAAAACAGCCCTTCGGATCATAACGTAAACGCTGCTTCCCTCACATGGCCATGAAACCATCAATCAAATCTCAGAGGACTGCTCTCCATTCCAAAGGCAAAAAAAATCGTAATTGAGCACCATTGTGCCTCTCGTGTGAAACAAAGAATCAAAATCCTGAGGTTTGGGATAACACTACAAACAGCGTCAAAGCAAACCTATGGGGATGGTATTGAGATGTCAAAATTAAGTGATGTCATTGTAAATTACAGTAGCAGTTTTAAACAATGAAGCACGAAGGCCCCTATTTAGATGAGCGTACACTGCCTCTTGCCACAGACTAATTGTTCATGCCAGATGTGTAGGAGGGATGAAAAATGTTCCAGAGCTCTGAGAACACACAACCCTAAATAGTTAGGGCATCGCTACCAAGGAACTACAGATTTGCGGTCCGATTGGAGAGTCACTTGAAATCCATTTTTCTCTTCAATATTATGCACCCCTGTTCTCTCTTACTCAGGTATATATGCACCACACATGCATGTAACTGAAAATTGTACAGATATTTGTCTTTCTATTCTAAGATCCTGGCATGCAGCCTAGAACATACTAGGAGATCAATAATGGATTGTTTATACAATGAATAATTGAGCAAGTATGATGGAATTATTTTATGACTTCAGAGCTGATGAGAATGTCATAATTTAATTAGTATCAAAAGGAAATGCTTTGTTAATAAATAATGTAGTAAACCAGTCCAATTTTCAGTCTTACTTTGCTCTGAAATTCGTGTGCATTTCAACGGTCTTCTAACTCATCCTCGTTAAAAATTGTCTGTTCCATGTTTAAATGTGTTTTCCAGAGGAAAAAAAAACATCTATCTCGTATTCTTTCAGAAACTATAAATGAGATGGTGTTTACATCAGCCCTATAACAGGACTTGGTGAGTTGGTGATGTGTAAACACTATGATCCCACTACTTGGATGGATTCTTAATTCTGTTGATAATATAATAGATGATACTAATTTTCTGGCATTGGAGGTTTTTTGGAAAAAAATAATTCATAGCACTCAAAAAACTAAGTCATAGAATATCTCATGCTCTAACAACACCTGGCCGTTGCTTCATTTGGCTCTCTGCATAGCATACACAGCAGTCATAATATCTGTAATGACTATACTTCTCAGCGCTGAATACACACATGTCACTATTAGCGACATCTATATGTTACAACGTTTATTTTGTATATGTGTTAGCATGTTGCATTAGTGTGGTAATTTGTTACACCAACATCAATCCGTTATGATTAACTCAAGCCCATGGTTTCTGTTAGGGTTGTACATTCCCTGGGTTTAGACAAGTACGTGATGTTACCACCTTCACAGTAGTACAGAGTAACACAGAGTAATAGAGAGTAATAGAGTGATACGGAATAGTGTTAGTGTCCTCACATCCCCTGTGATCACCCATCCATCCCTAGCTGCTGATAGTCAAGGCCAGAATTGAAATTATACAGTACAGTTTTTGCCAAGACCCTGAGTTGGGTTAAATTCTAGGTGAGGGAAGTAGCCACGAGCTCCTGATGGATGGAGTGACAAGGAATTTGGGGCCATCTTGGCCCATCATGATCTATCTTCTTCCCACAAGACCCTGCTCCATTGTACCTTAAGCAGAGGGTCAAGGTGGTGTAGGAGTGTGGGCACTGCCCTATACCAACTTCTCCTGGGTAGGTCCTGGGGTGCAGACACCTGGGAGTGAAGTGACCAGTTGTCTGCCCCTCTCATGCCTGGTTCTCCTGGAGGATACAGGGGTGGTAACTACAATGGACAGGGAAAGCAAGAATCCTGCAGACTGCTGCTTTGTGGTAGCTCCAGGAACAGGTGATATGGTAACCCAGCTGAGCTCATGCTACATTCATCTGCTCTGTGAGAGGGGTCTCCCTTTACAGGAACTTGTGAGAATCCCAGAGGACAGATTTTCTTCAGCTTTGGATGCTCTTAACTGAGGTCCTCACTCCATTATTTCAATCATCCTTTTCTTATTCAGAGGAAATGGTGTTTCTCTGCATTGGTTGAGCAGTATTCTCAGCCTATAGAAGGTAGGAGCAATCTTTGTCCAAGCAGTATAGGTTGACTTAGTTAAATTTTGGTAGTTGCAATTTATAGGGTGGAAGAAAGAGCCTAGTTTTGATAAAATGTAAGTTTCATTATACCTTTAAGTAAACATGGAGTAATAGGCATGAAACCATTTTGGAGCAGAGGAATAATACATTTGTATTATTTCCTTCCATGATATGTCTGTTCCCTTTTTTCCTTATGGCTGTGCATTACTTTCATGCTATAAAACTTTAAAAGACTAAATAAAGATGATTTCAAGATTAAAGCATTTAGTGATGTATATAAAATGTTATTGTAATGTTCAATATTATCTGATATAATTCATCTCTTACAAAATTAATACAACACAACTTGATATCTCACCACTGTTGGTATTTACTCAAAAATATGTGTGAATTTAAAAAAAAGATGTGAATATTCACCTTTACTATTTACCAGTGTCTGGATTCTGTGAAGTGCATGCCAGTGAGTGGCCTGTGTATCTGACAGGGCTGATGGTTGTTAAAGAACCTGTATTCACTTTATTTGGAATCATGCCATTTATCAAGGACAAAGACATAATCATATGTCAGTTTATCAGTTTGAAAAAAATGTAAATGGTGCACATGTTTAAGCTGGATAAAGTAGATTATAGATATAGTTTAAGTAAATTTGCACGTGAGTAATTTTGCAGGAATCAAACACAGCATTAATCACAAAGGGAACTTTGCTGATAAGGTACAGGGTTGGTTTATATATTGAGTATTTCAAAGGGCCCCATGGAGAAATTTAGGCAGTTATGCACTGCCTTGTAGAAAGATATGAACAGTTAAAATACATGCTTATAATTACTAGTTGATAAACCTGATCAGAGAGGAACACTAGCAGCATGGTATTAAAAACACAAAACAAAAAGCCATGGAAATGAGCATCTGTAGCAGCAATTCTATTTTACTCCATTTGCTTAATGCATTTTTGTTATTAAAACAACAGATTGTAGATAGATTTAGGCTCAGTATCATTACATAATACAGCATAGCATGCTGTGTGAATGATGGAAACCACAGTCTCCTAAGCTAGATCTTGTGAGACATCACCAATGGTAGAAAAGTAAGAAAAAAGCCAGCCAGATACTTATCAAAAGGGAATTTTAGCTTCTGAAAAGCACAGCTGTTACCAAAATTTATTGCTTTCCTAACAGATCAATATATTCTAATTTTGAGCAAATAAAAGTATATTTTATGCATTGCATGAAAATAGATTTACTGAAGTTTTCTGCTTTAGCTTTCTTTGCTTTAAATTAATAGCATTTTTTGGGGAGAAATTTTAGGTTCACAGAAAATTGAACAGAAGGTACAGACAGTTCCCACCTACTTTTCCTACACAGAGTGCAGCCACCCGCTATCAAAACCCCACATCAGAGTGATATTTTGTTACAACTGATGAACCCACACCATCATGGTCACCCAGAGCCCATGGCTTCCGTTTGGGGTCCCCCTCGGTGCTGTACCTTCTCTGGGTTTGGACAAATAGATAATGACATGTATCTATCATTATAGTATCGCACAGAGTATTTTCATCGCTCTGGAAATCCTCTGTGCTCCCTCTTTCCCAATGCCTGGAACCCACTGACCTGTCTACTGTCCCCATAGTTCTGCCCTTTCCAGAATGTCCTATAATTGGAGTCATACAGTGGGGAGCCTTTTCAGATTGACTTCTTTCTCTTAGAAGATGCATGCATGGCTCTCCCACGTCTCCTCAGGGCTTGGTGGCTCATTTCTTTTAGCGTGAATAATGTTCTGTTGTCTGGATGCACCACAGTTTATGCATCTGTCACCTAAAGCAGGACACTTTTTGTGTCTTGGAAGACACAATCTTGGTGGCTTCCAAGTTTTGGTAGTTTGAATAAAGCTTCTCCGAACTTCGATGGGCAGGGTTTTGTGTGGACATAAGTTTTCACCTCTTTGGGGTAAATAGCAAGGATGACCTTGCTGAATCGAATGGTATGAATATGTTTAGTTTTGTAAGAAACATTCAAACTGGATTCTAAAGTGGCTGCAGCATTCTGAATTCCCATCAGCAGTGAGTGAGTGTCCCAGCTGCTCCAGAAGCGTACCAGACTTTGGTGTCCTGTTTCTGGTCTTTGCCATCCTACTACGCTATAGTGGTACCTCATTGTTTTAATGTGTGTTTCCCTGACGATGTATGATGTGGAGTAGGTTTTCACATGTTTGTTTGCTATCTGTACATCTCCTTTTGCGAGGTGTCCGTTAAGGTCTTTGGCCCCTTATTTTTACTCCATTTGTTTGTGTTCTCAGTGTTGAATTTTAAGAGCACTTTGTACATTTTGGATGACAGTGCGTTATCAGCTGTGTCTTCTGCGGATAATTTCTCACAGTCTGTGGCTTGTCCTCCCGTGGTCTTGCAACTGTCTTCTTAGAGCAAATGTTTTTAGTTTCAATGAAGTCCTGTCTATCAATTTCAAATATTCTTTTGTGGCTCACGTTTTTGGTGTTGTATTTAAAAAGTCATTGCAAACCGATAATGTCATATTAGATTTTCTCCTTAATTATTTTCTAGAACTTCTATAGGTTTGCATTATACATTTGTTACCCATTTTGAGTTAATTTTTGTGAAGTATGCAAGGTCTGTGTCTAGATTCAGTTTTTCACATGTGGATGTCCAATTGTTCCAGTACCGTTTGTTAAAAACGTTTGTTGTTAAAACCGTTTGTTAAAAATCTTTCTTCTTTCATCAGGGATCACTTGACTCTGTATGTGAGGGTCTATTTCTAGGCAGTACGTTCTGGTCCATTGATGTATGTGTCTCCTCTTGCCAATGCCACACTCTCTGATTTCATGTGGCTTCATAGGAAATCTTGAAGTCGGGTATTGTCTCCAGCTTTGTTCTCCTTTAATATCTTGTTGGTTCTTCTGGGCCATTTGACTCTCCATATAAGCTTTAAGATCCATTGGTCAATATCCACAAAATCACGCTCTGGCAATTTATTTGAGATTTAATTGAATCTATTGATTAAGTTGGAAGAAACTGGATCTTTCTGACCATAATAAGGAATATTTCTTTAGTTCTTTTATTTTTGATTAAGTTTTTTAGTTTCCTCATATAAATCTTAGACATATTTTGTTAGATTTTTACCTAAATGTTTTATTCTTTTGATGCTAATGGCAATGTTATTGCATTTTTTAAAAATTTCAAATCCCAAGTGATTAATGCTGGAATATGGAAAAGCAATTGACTTTTGTACATTAACCTTATATTCTGAAACATTGCTATAATTGCTTATTAGCTTTAGGATTATTTAATCAAGTCTTTAGGGTTTTCTACATACATAATCATGTCATCAGCAAGCAAAATTTTCTTTCTTCCTAATCTATTCATCTCTTATTTCCCTTTTTTCTTACTGCATTAGCTAGGAATTCCATTACAATGTTGGAAATTAGTTGTAGGCGGGGAACATACTTGCTTGGCTCCCTTATCTCAGTGGTGAGACATTTGGTTTCTCATGGAATATAGGCTTTTGTAGATGCTCTTTATCCAGGTGAGGAGGTTCCCTACTATATTCTTAATTATTAAAAGTTTTTATCATGAATGGGTGTTGGATTTTGTTAAATGCTTTTTCTGTATCTATTGATATGATCAGGCAATTTTTCTTTTTCTGTCTTGTTAATATGATGAATTACATTGCATTTCGATTGTCCAATCAGCTCTGTTAGACCTGAGATAAATCTTACATGGTCATAGTTGGGGTTGAATATTACTGGATTTGAAGTGCTAATATTTGTAAAGGTTGTTCACACTTATGTCCATGAATGATATTAATCTATAGTTTTCATTTTTTATAATGCCCTTGTTTGGTTTTGATCTTAGGTAATTCTTGTCTGTTATATTTCTTCTGCCTCTATTTTCTGAAACATATTATAGAGAATTTGTATAATTTCTTCTAGTGTTTGGAAAATTCACTAGTGAACTCCTCTGGGCCTAGAACTTTCTGTTTTGGAATGATATTAATTATTGATTTATTTTCTTTAATATATATAATCATACAATATTATTATATATAATAATTATATTATATTATATTATATTATTATTATATATAATATTTATATATTATTATATATAATAATTATATTATATTATATTATATTATTATTATCTAACCTGAGAGAAGGCACCACAATAAGCAGCAACATCTGTGTGGAAAGCTAAAATATATATTATATATATAACATAACATAATTATTATATATAATAATATCATATAATTATATATATTAAATATTTTAATTTATTTGAGAGGGGTGTGGGGAGGGGCAGAGGGACATGCTGAATCTCCACTGAGAAGCAGAGGCCAACATGGGGTTTGATCCCAGGACCCCGAGATCACGAACTAAGCCAAAGTCAGATGCCTAACCAACTGAGCAACCCAGTGCCCACAGATTGTATTTCTTGTGTGAGTTTGAGAAGATCATGTCTTTCAAGGAATTGATACATTCTATCTAGGTCACCACATTTGTGGGCATAGAATTATCAATAATATTCCTTTATAATTCATTTAATGACTCTGGGGTCAGCAGTATTTTCTCTTTGATTTCTTATATTACTAATTTGTGTCTTCTCTTTCTCTTTTGTTTTTTCTTAGCTATCTGGCTAGAGGTTTATTAATTTTATTGATCTTCA